>CABIKL010001762.1:0-14285 GCA_902196195.1 Aptinothrips rufus
TTGAACCTCGAATGAGCTTGCGTTTTTTACCTCTAATGTTTCCGACCGAAATTTACCTCTAGAGAAATTACCTCTAAGTTTCAAATTGCAATTTACATCTAAAGAATTCACCTCTACAGCACAGACTGAAAAATTTTAACTGTCGAAACACCTCTAAGAGGTATATGACATAGTGTGGTCCGATTGGATGTTAAAACGTCAGAGCGGGCAGACTCACCCTGCACGGTGAGCTCGGCGCTGCAGGAGATCTTGCCGCTGGAGGTCTGCGCCACGCAGGTGTACAGGCCCGCGTCCTCGGGCTTCACGTGCTGGAAGACCAGCGCCAGAGAGTCCTCCTCGTCCTACCATCAACAACACAATGTTATTGTTGTTATCAGCTTGTGCGTGATTCTTAGGACGGGCCAGACAATTACACGAAAAAAGAAATACTGTCCGATATCACGGGACACTGCAATCGGGAGCACTCATCTCAATTTTTCCGTTTTGGTGAAGTGATACCCAGGTATGGCAGATCATAACGTTAACGCCTGAGATGTTGTTGACATGCGTAAGGCGCGTTCTCAAATACAGATACATTCAGTCAGATTCAGTTCAGAGCAGACTGTGAGGGGAGGAAACCGGTTGTGAACACGTATGACTAGTGAACCGTTAGGGTTGACCCAGTGAGAACAAGGTAGTCGAAACGATGTCGAGGCCGAGGCGATATCCAATCAATGAAGCTTACGTCACGTCGAATCGATATCAAATCGACGTCGTTTCGGCCAACTATTTCTCACTGGGGAGAGGTGGGCAATCAGAAGGTCAGTGTCTTAACGGTAAGGGCAAGACAGACAGGACAACCATCGGAAACATCACAAATCAGAATGTCTATGTACAGAGATGTGGCTGGACTTAAACACCAATATGGCGATCAAGACGAGCCCACGTATGTTATAGGATAGAGTAAGAAGGAATCACAAGTCATTCGCGACTTTGTGACGTCATGTCATTTGGCAAGGCACACTAAAATCATTCAAAATAAAAACACGAATGCATTTCGATCAGAATGCGAAAACACCATGTTCAGCGTTCAATATCTTTTCCCTGTCTTTTTGTTTCTGAAGTTCAAGCTCTGTTTGGTATTCTAATTGCATCTGACATTAGCTTTCTTTCAGATTTTATCCATCCACCTTTGTCTTTCAGTTTTACAATCTTTTTTTTTTTTTATCTAACTCACGCTGTTTATGTACTTGAGCACATGTGTCTTCAAACATCGAGTGTCGCCCAAGTCTATAATTTAACGGTCGCTATTTCTCCACTTTTCTTACTCCCTGCTTTTCTGAGGCTTTACTGTTCTTTCGTCCAAACTGAATCAATCTTTGTCTCCAAGTCAGTAAGTTTCCTAACTTGAGAATATTTTGCTATAGCTACTCATCTAAGTAAGCTATCTATTCCACAAGGAACGATTCCCCAAATCACCAGTTTGTCATTACCAACATTATGAGCTCTGTCTAAACGGTCTGGTCGGCTCTCTTCCTGCTTATTAATCTGAAATGACAGGTGAGTTGAGTTGCGGTGAAAACAATGATGAAGCGCCACGCAAGTATTAACAGTACCTGCTGTTAATTTGTGAGACTTTAGCTGCAGCCATTTCCAACATAATTCTTAGGAAATTATAATCCTTGCGGAAGCGAGACGGACAAGAAAGCCGTGCGTAGATTGTAATCTGTACAAACCTGTAGCAAACTTTTCAATTTGTTTTCCTGTGAAGAAAAGTAAACTGATTGGTTAAATGAACTTTCTACGAGATTATGTAGCTAAACACCAAGGAGTGGCGGGGATTAATGATGAGCCCAACTACACTAGTCTACTTTCATAGAGCCAAGAATAGGGAAATAGCAGACTACTTGTCCCTAGACATGAACACGAAGATATCAAGCCGCACAAAACAAGTAAACTCGTTGTGGAGCTTCATTGCCAAGAAAAAGGAAGGGGCTACTAATAAGAGCGATTGCAGTCTACAAAGGCCTACAAGCTGCATAGACAAAGGCTAGCTTTGCATCTGTGTGATACAGTGAAATAGTTCCAGGGTGTCCTGCATCAACATTTATTTAGCAGCTTGCTGCACAAAGATCAAAATATTCAGCGGCTGAACAATTTTAATGCTCATGTGTCAGTTTAGTATGTTTTCAGAATAACATTCATAGAAATAAGATCTCGATAGCAAATCAAAAGTCAACTGACCCGAGCATCAAAAACGTCGGGAGATCCATCCCACTCAGTAAGCAGAGAGAGAGAGAGAGAGAGAGAGAGAGACAGAAAGAGAGCGGGGGCACATAAAAAACAAAACCTAGATTCTAGGGCATACCAAACCAGAACCCAAGTAAAAAGATATCTTTGGTGGTCATTTTGAGACGTATTCCTAAATGCGTTTTGTAACTTCCTGATCATTTTGAAATAGGTCTCAAAATCACCTTCAAATTTTTGGACCTTTCATTCTTTTTACCCTTGGTTTCTGGACTGGGTTGTCCCGGAATCAGGGTTTCGGTTTCTCTGTGGGGAAGAACACAGATGAAAGCGCTTACCGTCAGCAGGACCTTGAAGCGCTCCTCGGGGTCGAAAGGCTGTCCGTTTCGAGTCCAGTGGAATGCGGGCTGCTCCCCGGGCTTCACCTCCTCATCCTCGTCCAGGCCGGCAAACACGTCCTTGTCGTCTGCACAGGGGCCGCCCATAAACTACGTTAGAGAGTCGTATAGTGCGGCGAACACGTCCTTGTCGTCTGCACAGGGGCCGCCCATAAACTACGTTAGACAGTCGTATCGTGTCTGGGCACATTTCTGAGCGAATTCGCTCGATGTTTCCTTCGTTTCAGCGAAAACAGACAAGGAAAGGGCGTCTAGACAGGAAGAGGAGAAGGGAAACAGCCATGGGGGGCTGTGCATTAATCACGTGGCTCACCAATTTGGAAGGTAGGGGTGAATAACTTGCATTTGATGAAAGTCGTTCTGACACGACAAAAAACACGAGGTTAAAAAGAATTGATTTCGGAAAGAAGGTCAATCCTTCAAAACACACAAAATTGTTCAAATACATTAAGTATGAAAATAGAAAAAAAAACTAGTAGGCGTCCCGCAATTAATAGACGGTCCGTTTCGTGATTTATGGACGGCCGCTGCGGGTTTCTGAGGGCTGCGTCTTGGACTCACCGACGACGGACAGCTGCGCGTCGCAGCGCTCCTCGCCGAAGCTGTTGATGGCGACGCACGAGTACTTGCCGGCGTCCTCGGGCTTCACCTCGGGGATGACGAGCTCGTAGTAGCCGGCGTCAGACTGCTCGTTGTTCACCTTGAGGCGCTCGTTGGTGGACAGGATGCGACTGTCGTCCTTGTAACTTAAAAAAAACAAAAAAAAAACAACAGAACACGTCAGACCTGCTGGACTCAACTTTTCCCAATATCTGTCGTTGTGAAAGGAATCCGACACTGCCGTAGTGCACGCGCCAAATTCGATTGAAAAATTTGGGCGCAGCGGTAAGGATTGCTTTGGCGCTATTTGGCGGCTCTTAGGGTCAGTTCAGTGAAAAATCGAACAGGGAAAGAATCGAAAACTACATTTTAGCTCAAAGTTATGACTATACCCTCAATACAAGGGTTGTTCTGAGATCATAATATCCAGTGGAGCGAATGAATGAAAACTGTATTACATATAACACTCTTCCCAGAAGGTCAGAATAGGGGTGTTCGATTCTTCCCGTGTTCGACTTTTTCCTGAACTGACCCTATATGAGGCAGGGTGAGGAGAGATACCTACAATCGGACTGTGGGGTTCGGGTTGCCCTTGACCTTGACCATGAAGCGCAGGTACGTGTCCTCCAGCAGCGCCGTGTCCTTGAGCTTCACGAGGAACACGGGGTGGTTGGCCTCGGCGCGCTGTCTTCGCTCCTCATCCGTCACTGACAACCAAACGCCACGAAAAGTCAACAGAAAAGTTGAAAATTACGCATGGAACGCCCGACCCAAACTTTAACACAAAATCAGGAATAATATCTGAAAAATAGTGAAAAATATGACTTTTTTGAGCCAAAATATTTAAAAAGTATTCTATTTTCCTCATATCTTTTTTTAATGTCACTAGGGATATGATGATGAAACTGCTTTAATTCGAGCACTACCACGTTCACCAGCAAAATTTGTTTTTCGAGAAGTTCATAAGGCTGTCGATTAATTAAGCACAATCATATCATTCCTAATAGTACGTCTTCTCTCCAGTCCTTGCTGAAGGAAATTTCGGCCATACATCAATTACACAGTTACACAAAACAGAAAGAGAAAGTCTCCTTATCTGACTCACGCTTCTGGACGAGCAGGTGGGCGGTGCAGGTGCTGGCGCCCTGCGAGTTGGTCGCGTGGGCGGTGTACATGCCGGTGTCGGCCTCGATCAGGTTCTGGATCTCCAGTTTGAAGGTGTTGTCCACGGCGCTCTTGGAGACCCTGTCCATCAGCCGGTCACTCAGAGGCTTGTTATCCTTGAGCCATGTGATGCTGGCAGCCTCCTCGCCCGCCACGCTGCACTCGAACGAGGTCGTCTCCCCGGCTGAGTGGGGGAGAACACAAAGCAAATATCGTAAAACCACTGCTGGGCAGAACTTCCACTGCATTTCAAGAAATGTAGGTCATTTAAGCGCATTTTTTTCGGTAAATTTTACTAAAAAATTAAATTAATATTGCTGGAATGTATAGGGTTGTTTCTGACAGATACAGGTTTCATATCGAACTAGTGCCCGTTCCTCATACTGCGTGACGGAAATAACGTATTTCATTCTTTTCTTTTTTTACACATTTTGCCAACTAAACGAGTATAAACTTCCAATGTAGTAGCACACATATTTTTGATTCTCGGTTCTTAATGACATCGCGATATTTAACGATGACCCTCAGGCGAGGAAACTCCAGCATTTTATGCCGTCGCCCGAGCGCTCGTCAGCCTGCGAAGTGCGGGGTAGGCCACCCGCCTGCATGCATGCGTTGGGTAGCCTACCTCCCAGGGGCTACGAGCCGACGACTTTGCCTGCAGTCGACTCAAACGTTTTCTGGGTCATTCCAGGACCTCAATTTAGAGATTTCAGTTAGTTATACACAGATCAGTGCGATGTTAGTTGAGAAATAGGCCTGAAGCCACACATACAGAGACAAGTAAGGACTTTGATGCGCATAATAACTACGGCATTCGATGCTGATTTTCGAAGCTCAACATAGAGACAGAAGTGAAGGAACAGGTACACATTGAAATGACCGGGAAAGATAGTTCACCACGTATAGCAACCAGAAACAAGTAGGGAAACGCCCAATCGAAATACGTTCCGGAAAACATCAAAGACAAATCTAAAAAAGAAAATACAGAAAAAAGAAGTTTTTTTTATGTTTTTTCGCAAATAATTGAGAAATTGGGAAATTTTAAACAGATGAAATTGTCATAGTTCCCAGACAATTTCCCAACTAGACGTTTCTTAGACAAGCGTCACAAGCACGTCTTTGTGTAGTCTGGACGTGATACCTTGACATGAGCTCCCCTGTCGGAGTGATGTGCTCGGGGTTGGGTTTCAGACTTACGCTCGCAATGGTTGCCCTCGAGGGTCTTGACGAAGGAGGGCCTCCGTTTGCCTGACGTGATGGCGAGCTGCGTGCTGCTGGACTCCAGCGAGGAGCGGCCCCGGAGCGCGCTGGAGTCGCTGATGGAGGTCCTGCTCCTCTCGGTGAGCGCGCTGCCGCTGCTGCTGCCGCCGTAGCCGCGGAGGGACGAGGACTCGGTGATGGACGTCCTGCTCCTGGAGGACTCACTCAGCGCCGAGGACCCGCGGGTCGAGGACATCTCGCGGACGTCGCCCGAGGAGTACCTCGACGAGGCCGACTCCAGGCGGCTGGAGGAGCGGATGGAGGACATGCCTCCCGTGATGCCCGAGCCCAGCACCTCGCTGGAGTACATCTCATGGCGGCTGGAGCGGGACACGGAGTGCGACTCTGGGGAGAGAGTGTCAGGTCACCTCATGGCGTGGCGCGGCGCGGCGTGGCGCAGCGTGGCGTGGCAAGCTCTACGGCTCCGGCCCAGTGAGGAGCCTCGTGTCTTGTTCAGTGTCCTCCTGGGCTCGCTACACTGCTTTTGGAATTATTGTACATTTCCAGAACTTTACTAGTACTTTTAATGGAAATTTCAACGTTATAGTTATTGCAAAACTACTGACTTTTCCAGACAAAAGTCAAGTGAAGCAAACAGTGACTGTTTCAGTGATAAAATTGTAATTTTGTTCAAAGCATGAATAAACAAAAATACTACAGTAATGCTACAATCAGTTTTATCATTTATTTGAAGGGACCATACTTCCAAAAACAGTGCATAGACCACCCTCTGGGCCTGACATTTAACTAACTTTGCTTTCCATACTATTGAAGGGAAGAATGCGGTCGAATAAGAAAGCTACACTAGAGAAGTGGACAGTCACTGACTAGGAGGCTAGTTCACTATCTACGAAGCATCGCAATGTGAAGGGCACAAGTGCAGAACTGTTTTAGAAGGAGCTTGTGCATGGATAGAGACACATACATATCTATACTAGGAGGCACATAAGACGAGATTCAACATGGAAATTAATCAACTAATGAGCTATAGATTCATTCATATGGTAGACTGAGCTACGGCACAGGAATACACCTCGCCATACGCCTCGCACCAGATATTATTCAATAAATGGCGCTTGGCTCCCGGACTCACCCTCCATCTCCATGCGCGAGCTCCCCGCCCGGCGCACGGACGACCTCTTGCTGATGTACTCCGACATGTCGTCGCCGTTGTGGTCGGTGACGTCCTCTACCTTGACCTTCTTGCCCGCTTCGTCTCCTACAAGAAGGTCCTTCCGCTTCACACCTCCGGTCGAGTCAAGGATGGGTGTAGGCGGCTCCTCGACAATGGGTTCCGGTTCCGGTGTCTGCTGCTCGGGTGTCTTGAACTCCGGTGTCTCGGATTCCGGTGTCTCGGGGTCCGGTATATCGGTCTCCGGCGGCTCGCTTGGCCTTCGGTCCTCTTCGACCTTGACCTTGTGAACTATGACCTTGGCCTTGGGTTGCGTCTGGTCCGCGAGGGAGGAGGCTGGCTCGTCTTCCCGCTCCGACCTCACGTGGAGGTCGTCGGCAGCGTGCTCGGCGAGAGCAACTGAAAACACGTCATCATTCAGTTGTTTTTGTAAATTTCGACAGACTTAAACGTGAAATTGAACAGTGTGAAAAAATACCAGTTTTGGGGAGCCCCTCGCTAGAAAAAATACTAATTTTGTGGAGCCCTTCGCGAGAAACAGGGAAGAAGTAACACCAGTTTCGGAATTTTTGGCTATCAGTTTGAGGATTATGTAGAAATGTATTTGAGAGCGTCCTGAACATTTCGGTATAGCGCTCAAAGCGAACACCAGAATTCCAAAACCGGTGTTACTTCTTCCCTGTTTCTCGGGAAAGGCTCCACAAAATTAATATTTTTTACAGTGAATGGCGAGTTTATCTTCAATATTTATTAATTTGTTCGAATACCAACACATTTGAAGAAAATTGCACTCGAACTACTCTCTTAATTTTATTTAATGAATTTTAGAGTAAAAGGTATCCAGTTCTGCTTTCCCATTCGAGATGCCATCTGATCGCGGCGAAAGTCTCTCCAGCGAGAAGCATCGCTCTACTCACGGCTATCGGCAGCGTACTGTCGGATCTCCTTGAGCCAGGCGTCCTTGGCGCTGTCGTTGTGGGCTGTGATGAGCAGGGGGTAGGGTCGCACGTCGCCGTCCTGGTGGTGCAGCTGGAAGGCGCGGCCGTTCTCAGGGACGTCCTTTACCTCGACTTCAGGGAGCTGAAAACAGCACCATCGACTAAAAACAACTAAACTCCTCTCCTCAAAGACTTGCAATACTTAAAATGGGGAGTAGAGGAACGGTCGGTGGAAAATTTTCCAAAAACCTCAACAAAACAATGTCGGGTACATGAGAAACCACGTGTTTTTTTTTTAAGTTGTTCCCGACCTTTTTCAATTATTTTTTGAAAACAATTAACATATTCGGCTTTACTAGCTACGTTGCCAAATATTTATGCAACACTTCGAGAAAAGGATCTGTCCTGGCCATCTCTAAGTGGACCCCAGCATAGCAGCTGGTAAGCAAAAAATACAGCACGTGTAAAGATCGACGTGTCTGAATCCAAACCTCGTAACTTTTGCACCCCGGTTCCACACCACGTAAATAGATAGGAAATCCTATGCAGCTACGTGGTTTGGAACAGAAATTTACGTGGTTTTGGACGAGTATACCGAAAAGATACGAGGTTTGGATCCGGACACGTCGAGATGCCAATTGACTTACTCGGATGATGTCTTTCAGAACAAATACTGATCTATCTTCAGAGATTCGCCGTACTTTGCAGACTAATATCCTTGCTTTGAAGAGGAACAGATAACGTTCCTTGCTCTTGTTGTCTCGGTACGAAACTGTGAACCAGTCCTGCGTGAAACGAAGCAAGTTAATGCTAAGCCGAAAATAGACGCAAAAATTTTATTGCTGAAAACTAAAAGTTAGGCTTACGTGTTTCAGTAATCTGCCAAGCTTGTAGATGTTGCCATGATATCCTTCGATATTAGAAATAAACTTTATGTCGTTGGCTCGATGGGGAACTCCAAGCATCAACTCGAGAGCTCGGCTTAGGTCTGTAGTGTCCTCACCAAGCCTGGAGGAATATCTTACCAACTCCTGGGGAGATAAAAAAATAAATCGAGAAATTGTAATCGCCCAGCAGATGAAGGACATCATTGAAATCGAAATTCTAAGCATATTAATCTAATATTTAAGATTGGTTGGTTTATTTACAACTGCCACTATGCGTTCGACCGCGAAATTTTAACTATGTTCTCCAAGTAACTGTAGCTCAGTTTCATTTCGGCTCTGTTGCCAAGCGGACAAGATGCCTTCGAGGCAGCCTGCCAGATGAAGGCAGTTGAGCTGACCTGCGTGAATCTGAATCCGAATCTGAATCGAACCATCACAATCGACTGGTGACATGTCACTCCAACTCAGGGCATGCGGATGTTGACTTGATTGAAGCATCTTCCCCCCATGTTCTATTTCCTCGAATTACTACAACCTGAGGTTGCTGATTAGTTTTTCTCAAGTTTTTCGAATATCCTACTGATGAAGATGAGAAGCAAACTTACAATGCTCCAGACAGAAGTCGAGTTTTAACTCGATAGATATGAAACACCAGTTCGTTCATACCCATCAATAAATACGATTGAGCGATTGCAAGGAACCCTGACCTAAAGAAGATTGAAGACTCGGTGTTTTCCACTACTTGGCTGCACGCCGACGGCTCGGCTCGGCTCGGCTCGGCTCGGCTCGGCTCGGCTGTGCCGGGACGCGGCGCCGTGTTACGCAAAGTTTCCACATTCCCACCAAGCTTACAGCTCACTCCCCGTCAGAACCGTGGCCCCTTGCAATGTGTTGATGTTCCACTTCTATACAGAAAAACCAAAACCCAGAATCTTGGGCAACCCAATCCAGAAACCAAGGGCAAAATAATATTTTTGGAGGTGATTATGAGATCTGTCCTATTCTAAAACGTGTTTCGAAGCTTGCTGATCATTTTGCAACATGTCTCAAAATCACCTCCAAAAATGTTTTCTTACCCATGGTTTCTGGGTTGAGTTGCCCCAGGTTCTGCGTTTTTTTGTTTTTCTGTTTGCGAGAAGACGGTGACATTGAAATACAGAGAGAAGGTGGAGAGAAAATTTCACCATTTCAATTAACAACGATGCATACCTGAACCTGAACCTGATCGTTCCTGACCAGAGTTTCCAAAAAGTACTCAAGGAGATATTTACCTTCAGTAAGAGTTGATAGTCGTTGATGCGTTGAATTGGAAGCTTAAGGTGTTCGGATAAATTCTTGTCGTCCCCAAGTTTCTGACTTAGTTCCTGTGGCAGGGAGAAAAAAAAAGAGGTTATAATGATTGACAAATAACGAAAAAAGAACAGTAAGAGATTTTCTAAATGATGCAATTGCATTTTCAGGAACAGGACTCTGCGCTGCAACAGAGAGGAAATTGCTGATCTGTCAGAGGCACAAGCCGGGGGTGGCGTGCGGGGAAGGGAGGGGGAGGGGAGGTACTGGTATTTACGTTGGCAGGGTGGCTGCGCAACGTGAAACTGGACCTGTTTCTACCGGCCTCTCTAAGACGACGTCAGACCTCTCAATTACAGGGCGGAAATGTTACAAAAGTTCACGTCTATAAGTTTCGATCAAAATAAATAGAAAACGGACTGATTAAAGCACTATTGAATGGATTTCTGTCAAAATATAGAACGACAGTTTTGTTCGAAAAGTCGTTAGTTTGATTTTCAAGGTCCACGTAAACATTGCAAGAGGACTTCATGACGTTCCTGGGCACTGAGGGCGGACTGGGGAACGTGTGAGCGAGATGGAGTCTTATGAAGTATGCGTGAGAGCGAGAGAGACATACACCCTGTCATCTCTCTTGCGCTTGTACGAACTCCATCTCACTCCATCTCACTCGCACGTTCCCCAGTCTGTCCCGCGCATCATTCAGCCGGCCAGCGTCTGCTGGTGTAAATTAGAAAGAGGCATCGAGGCAGAAAGCGACAATGGCTTTGCTCTCGGTTGAAAAGAATAGGAGCAGCAGTGCTCGAGTAGAGGCTAAAGAGGTGCCTTGTGCATCATCAGTACACGGCAAGACCGGCTCAAGGAGCTTCATTGTCTGCTCAGCACATTAGCATTAGCTGTCATCCCGCAGCTGCCGACAACCCCCACCCCCAACCCCACCCCACTCTCCATCGGCAACCAAGGGAATAGTGCACGGAAAAATAATTCTTCATGGTCTTCATATTCCAGAACAAAAGTCATGGCAGATCAAAAGGGAAAACTTAAACAAGAGTAATTATGATTATGAGTAAACTTACTTATTTGTGTGCAGAAAGTCTAAATATATTATCAAAGCAGTTTTATTTGTCGATGCGATTCAAATAATGACAGTCCGCTGAACATTCGTTAGAGAAAGAAACACTCAGAACGGATTCAACAAACAATTACACAGGGAAAACAAAAGTATACTATCTACACTTTCGAGAAGTATAGCATGAAGTACGCTTTTGAAAAGTGCAGAAACTGCCCTATTGAAAATTAACGTTTCCATAAGGACCGTATTAATGCTGAAGAGCGGACTACACTTTTCAAAAGTGTACTTCTTACTATACTTTCTGAAAGTTTTGTTTGTGAACTTTAGTTTTCCCAGTTGTACACAATCCTTTCACTTTGGAGGTATCACAACCCGGACTGAAATAATATTCGAACAATGAAAACTGGGTTATTTGCACAGATGTGGCACCAGTTCTAACCAGAGCAAGGCTTTGTCAGACAAGGTCAGGCACGGGTGGCCAGCAGAACGCCCACTCCCCTCTCCTCGTCGAAGCTTTTCCTTTGCAATGCTCAACACTCGATGCTTTTCAGAAAACAGTCTAAAATATGTTTTTAAATTCAAGAAGCCAGTCTGAATCTTTTTTCCCCATAATATGGGGTTCTCCTGAAAATATTCTCGATCAGTTTACTTCTTTGGAAACAATATAACTATATCTTGTTAATTAACGACGAATGTAGGAGCGAAACATTTCATACGAACATCGCAAATTGACAAACTCACAAACAGAGCACAGAAATCGCCAGAGCAGACTCGAGAAGAACCTTCGAGACGTGACATCACCTCAGTGTATCAACAGTCCCCCTCCCCCTCTCCCTCCCTCGCGACTCAGCGCCCGTAGCCTACCTTGCAGCCGGCGACGGAGTTCTGGACGTAATCCTTAGGTGTCCGCTGGGTACAGTCACACTCACAACTCACTCACTCACACTGTCGCGCTGCCTGCGGCTCGGAGGCCGAGGACTTTTGAATTTGGCGGGCTTCCGGCGGTCTCGGCGTCGGCCCGCGGGAGTTCGGCTCGCTGCAGACACGGCACAACACGGCGCGGTGCGGCCTGACGCGGGATGGGGCGGGCGAGGCGCGGCGAGGCGCGGCGAGGCGCGTGTCGTGGGAGATGTTCGGCGACTGAGCCCCGCATTCTGCCGACCAAATGAGGGCCAGGCCGGACTCACCGCTAATTTTAGCGTCGCAAACCAGGCCCTCTCTTTCCCACACACATCTCGCGCGAATCCGCGCCTGCCTCTCTCCTTTTCCCTCTTTAACGCACCCCGCCCTCTTCTCTCTCTCTCTCTCTCTCTCTCTCTCTCTCTCTTGCTCTCTCACGCTGTACTTTCGAACGTGACCCTCCAGAGATGATCAAACAAGCGCGCTTATTCGCAAGATCAGGGACGTAATGGATTCTTATCGTTTTGCACAGTAGGTAAAATAATTTACAGGCTGTTCAAAGTCCGTCAAATAATTTACCGGCTCTATAGGGATGTTGTTCTAAGACCAGGAGCTACCTTATTTGTTTCCTCCCTGTCTGAGCACAAAAATATTATTGATAACTCCCTGTCAGAGCACAGAAACAAATAATTAATACGCACGACGAAAGTAATTATTTTTGTTTGTGAATTTGCATCTGACAATGATTTGTATTTGCTGGTATTTTAGTGACTCTCTCTTGCCCAATTATTTCTCAAAATCAGGAAAAAATCGGAAGTGAAAGAAAAACGACGAGATGAAATGTTAAAGATACTCTCCAATTGGAACGGCCTGCTATTGAGGCTGCGCGTTGACATTGGACATTTCGCGCAGGGGAGCCTCGGGCTAACAGGTGCTGGCAGTAACGGCACCACGATTCGCCCTGCAAATGATCCCGACGCGGAAAGCTCGAAAAATAACAGCTAGAACGCTCGAAGCCGCCACCCAGTCTTACGTAGGCAACCTTCGGTTTATTGAAGGTTAGGGTGCCGTAAAACGCCCCAGGTTTGAAGAAAATGTATATTGCGGTACGGCCTTTGAGGATAAAACCTTTTTACACTGAAAATAGGCAAGTTCTGTGTGACAAATTACATCAAATTCGACAGAGTTTTCCCCTTATTTATGCCAAAAGAAAAACTGTTCAAAGTTCCGTCCGACAATTTTTCTCCAGAGGAGCCGATAGCCGATACAAAGGCAACGAATCCTCAAAATTAGAAACAAAGATTGTTTAAATTTTTAGTACTATGTGAGCTGTAGTTGGGCGCGCTTCAGCAGGAGTTCCGGTGATCGGAGAGAGAGGCAGTCATAACATCCTCATCTCGTACGCACATACCCCCCGCAGCGGGGAGTTTGAATGCTAAACAGGTGATGGGTGTGGGACGCGTTGACGGGGAGCTAATTATTCTCCCCGTGGTGCTTCTGACATGAAGTTGAAATGTCCTCACTTCGAGGAGTTGAAAACAAGTTTCGAAACGAAGTGGCGACGAAACGCTGACCATGTATTTCTTCAACTTGCATTTCATTGCCTTGATATACCTCAGATGAAATCACTGCGTCGCAAGGGAAGCAAGAGGAGGTAGCCTGATTTCGAAATGTTTGATACCTTAAACAAACAGCTTCAAACATCACACCTGAAATTTATATTTGTGAAATATTCAAGTTCAGTCATAGTACTCGGAAATTCAAAACTTTAAAAAATGCCATTACCTTTTCTGTGAAAATTTTTAAAAGCATTGACTGCAATTTAAAGAAAGTTTATGGGTTTGAAAGGAATACATGGGCAGCGCGGCGCACCACTTCGCGAGGGGCGGGGCTGGTGACGTGGTGGGGTGGGGTGGGGTGGGGTGGGCGTCATCAGAGCGCTTCACGCAACCCCCACACGCTGAGGAAATTGAGAAATACCAAGAAATAAATCAGTAATTGAGTCTGATTACGTCACGCAAAATCCCGTAAAATATTCGCAGTCTCTTTCATAAGAATTGCTGAAACGAACTTTTGGTGGGTGTCGAAACTGACGCCTGCTAGGTAAGGTAGGCAACACCAACAAACCCAGGTCCCAAGGTTGCCTAACCTTCTCCACGGTCTGATAGAGGATTGAGCAGAGCGAGCCATTGTAGTGCTTTGAAATAACGGCCATTGTACAGCCCAGCTGCTGCCCGAATAAATCAATCCACGAATTCTTCCTCGTTGACAAGACATTCGATTGTTTTCAGTCCGAGATGAAGTACGTACAGTGCTGGCATGTAGGTCAGTATGCAGGTTGATCCGCTCCCCTCCCCCTCCCCCGGTACACACACACACACACACACTCTCTCTCTCTCTCTCTCTCTCTCTCTC
>CABIKL010001763.1:0-14283 GCA_902196195.1 Aptinothrips rufus
CCCCCCCCCCCCCCCCCCCCCCTTCTCCCCAGCCGACTCCTCTCATCCCCTCGCTCCGCTTCCCCCCCTCCCCCGACCATCTCATGTCACCCCCAGCCAGCTGATCTGGATGTCACGTCAACCGGTGACTCCCACATTTTTATCGCCCCTTCCCCCTCCACGGACGTACGCCGACACGTCCCGCCACTCAGCAAAATGAAAAGCCAGATTCTGGAGCAACTCTACCCAGAAACCAAAAGTAAAAAAATAAATAAAAAAAAATTCAAGATCATTTCGGGATCTATTCCAAAATGACCAGGAAGCCGCGAAATGCGTTTTGAGATAGGTGTCAAAACAACCTTAAAACAATTTTTATTCTTGTTTTTCGTGTCGGGTTGCCCCAGATTCTGACCTTATTTTGTTTTTGTTGTTTTGGGCACACCCCTTGAGGTGCACTGGGCTGCTACGCGTCTCTAGCTGCAGACCGGCCCGGCCGGGTCTTTGCATTGCATTCCCCCGACCTTTAAAGGTTAATTGTCGCCCACCCGCCTCTGTGCCCTACCTTCCTTACGCGCTTTCCTTCGTATCGTGATTATCGACGGCGTGTTTGACCTCGTGACCGGCTCCCTTGTGCTCCCGGAGTGTAGTCCCTCAGACACGGCGTCAGCGGCGCCCTCGCGGTCAGACTGAACCCCGAGGCCATATACTTGTTGTGAGATGTTGCGAGGTGTATCGTGGCTACTGTTGCACTCTGGCGGCTCGGTTGGAGTGCAATGCTTGGCGCCTTGCCTTCCTGTGCTCCCTGACGCTCTGTCTCACTCGCTCCCCGCACTGTCCGCATCGCTCCGTCTCACTCCACCCGACCCGACCCGACCCACCCGTTGCTCATCACGGCTCCTTTGGCTCGCGGACGTACTGTGGACGACCTCTCTGTTTGTTGGATGCTGGATGTCCTCTCGCTGGCTGGCTGCCTGGCAGGCTGGCTGCATGGCTGGCTGCATGGCTGGCTGGCTGCTGGGGGCGGGTCAGTGTGTCTGCCGCCACGCCTGCCCTGGCCGGGGTTGTGGGTGGGGCAGCTGGGAGGGAGAGAGAGGGAGGATCGATCGTCCCCCACCCCAAACCACCCCTGCCCAGGGCCTGCCCGCTGAGCGCCTGGTTAGGCAAGGCGGGGGCGGGGGTTAACTTTTAGGCTCAATGTTGGGCATGTGCCAGCCCACTTGCCCCTTGCCTGCCTGCTCTTAGCGCCTGACCGGCTCGGCTCGCTTCCGCTCGGAGCGGAGCGTCTTTATTGAGATGGACGATTCGTTTAACGGTGCACGTGCCGAACGTAACACACCTTGTTGTAAATTGATGAGCTGAACGGATTAAAAAAAAATTGCTTCCGATACTGCTACATAACATAACATGCGGAAATTTGCGTTAGTGTAACATAAGAAAAAACTCAATAGAATTTTAACGCAAATTTTGTAGAATGTGCCTTGCGTAGGCTCTCATCTGATAAGGACGATTAAAGGCAATATTCTGCGAATGTTACATTCCTTTTATGCTTATCTTCACACCGTCTATCTGCATCGTAGGACCAGGGCGGGGCAGGGCAGGGCGGGGCGCGCTCCTTAACAGCCCTGTCTGGTCGCCATGGCGCCCTTTATCAGCATCGGTTATTGGACGCGCCGAGGGAGAGAGAGAGAGAGAGAGAAGCAGAGACCTGCAAAACCAAAAGTGAGCTATTGTAAGAGCTAGCTGCATATCCCCACGCCCCAGAGCATACCCCATTAGTCACAGCGCTAGTCTAATTTGCAGGAATATGATGATTCTTCTTTTATTGGCAGCACTATGTACGTTTTCAATGGCTTTACTCTCACGGGCGAACGTGCTTGTGCTGTCGATATGAAAGCACAGAACCATCCTATCGTATGTGTGCAGCAGCAGGTCTGTGCAGGCGGCAGACATGTGCAGTCCTCTCGGTTGTCCTGCTCTATCGCCGTGCGTTGAGTGTCAGCGGACGTAAACGTATCAGACGAGATACAGAACAGCACTGGCCACTGGCTCATCAGCTGTGCCGTCCTTCTCTATCTCCGACCCGTAGGTTAACCCGATGTCAACGTGGAGTCCGGTCCGCGATCAAACGCGGAGACTACACTGTAATGAAAAGTAATACCTGTTTTGGGGAGCCCTTTTCCAGAAACAAGAGTGAAGTAAAACCAGTTTTTGAATTTTTGGGAGTCATTTTGAGAGCTGTACCAATATGATCAGGACACTCTAAAACGCATTTCTACATAATCCTCCAAACGAGCCCATAAAATCTTGAAACTGGTGTTACTTCATCCCTTTTTTTTGGAGGAAGGGTTCCCCAAAACGGGTGTTATTTTTTTACAGCGTGTGAAGACTGTCTGTTTCCCCCGTGAGCTGTACTGATGGCACGCCCCGCAAATGACGAGCTGCCGAGTGAACCGTTTTGCTTCCTGCTCGAAATTCGAAATCGTGAAAGTCAGTAGGGAAGCAGGGACGGCGGCAGTGTCCGCTCTGGGCGGCCTCCCAGGCCCAGGCGGCCTCCCCATCGCAGTTCCGCTGTTTGAGTCTTGCTTCCGACGTTAAATCTGTATCCGGCCGCGTCTTCGTTCTCATTTCCACTCATGTGCGCGTAGTGAGAGAGAGAGAGCCAGAAGACCGCTCCGCTGCCGTCCCGTCGGCTGTCGTTCCCAGCCCAGCCCCGCCCGCGGGCGCCTGTGAATGTCGAGGTAGGCAACCCGCTCCTCCCCGGTGCTCGCCAGTCTCCGTGTTGCCTACCCTCGCGCCCTTCTTTCTGTCTTTCTGTCTATCTCTCTGTCTGTCTGTCCTTAGAGTCCGCTGGAGCGTCCTTATCCGTCCGAACCAGCAGAAAGCTGTGGACTGGCTCTCTTCGATGTCATTTCGCAATTGTAAAAATTGCAAAGTTTCTTATATTAGAGAACTTAATCCTACAATCGGCGAACATGGGTTCAAATACGGTTCACTGCAAACTCGCGGTAAAAAAATTGTGGCTTTTCGAATCGTACGCGGTCGGTACCATAATTTTCTCACGGATGAGAAATAAAAATGTGTCTTTTCTAAGCATATGCGGTACCATGAGCGAAACCTCTGCCTTCTTTTTTTTCCCACAAACGTGAAAAATTGTGCGTTTTTTGCGTTTGAAGTTCGGCTTGCTTTAGGCATGCTTTAGGTTCGGCTCGGCTCGACACGGCGCGGCACGCATGCTGGACTGAGCGGCACGCGAACTGAACGGCAATCAGAGCGCATCACATGGCCGGCCGTGCAGGAGGCTGTCATGACCTTGAAATGCAGAGCGAGGCCCGACACCGTTCATCTGAAACCAAATAGCTGTCTCTCGCTCGCAACTGTACAGTTTTCATAAGCGTGTCTCTTTCTTTGCGGCCTGCGCGGCCTGCGCTTTCCCCGTCACTGTCTCAAACGAACCTGAGATGGACTCGTATCGAGGTTGTATGAGGGCGAGAGGGATGCAAGGCGGTGCCGGGGTGAGTCACGCCGGCCTGCTCTCTTCTCTCGCACTTATGCAAAGTCCGTAAGACTCCATCTCACTCGTACGTTGGCCAGTCCGCCCCTACCTGAGATCTCTAACACGAGCTTTGCAACTGCGTTCGGTACAAACAGTCGGAGACATTTCTTTTGCAGCAGGTAGTTGGCACTTCACTCGACAGGATTGAGAGGAAGCGGGTAAGGGGAAGCGCTCTGCCAATGGGGGCCTGGGGGCGGCAGTTGTGTGGCCGAGTTTTAAACTCATCTGCTGGAAGTTTGATGGAGCTCCTTGGTTGAGGATCGGCTGGTCCATGCCGTGCCGTGCCGTGCTGAGCCGAGCCGAGCCGGACAAGCGTCACTCGGCCATGTGATGTCACCGCCTGTTGAAGAACCGCGTCAGTCTGTTTAATTCCGAATCAGGATCGGTCCAAGGACGGGAAGTCACGTAAAAGTCAGATAAGAAATCATAGAAAATTGAGAATAGATTGCATTTGATCCAGCATTGCCAAAAGTATAGCTTAGCTCGCGCGCAGTTGAGTGTTTTGTTTAGTTTCGAAAATCAAAAAAATTCGTTTCATTCATTTTGCGTCTCTTCTGGTGCGTCTTGTTTTGTTCCGATTATTTTAGAAATTGCATCAAAAGAGCATGATTGCATCGTCCAAAAATAATGGAAGATCGTTATTCTTGGTCTGGAAGTCGTGTCCCCGTATCGATATCAGCCTTCTTCCTTTCTCTTTTTTTTTCTATTTTAAATACGTTGAGGTTGCCTTTTAGTCAGGCTTAAGATAAGGTATCTGTTTTAGACGAGGTTTTTTGTGCAGCGAACCGTAACATTTGGTTTGGTTGTTGTGCGAACACCTGCAGACGCGCAGCAGGAGCAGGGCGAGACGGCGAGACTAACCCAGACGAACGCTACGAGTAGTTCTTGGCGTCCTTGAACTTGAAGCTCGCCGAGCGTCCCGCACCGTACAACAGGTTCTCATTGCAGGAAGGTGATCGCCCCTTCCAGCGTGGGAGACTGAGCGGCTGCACTCCCACGCGGCGGGGTTCATTCATTCATTCATTCATTCAATCATTCATTCATTCCGCTCGTTCGTCCTTAATTTTTCATTCATTCGCTGATTCAGTGGCTTGGGGAGGGTCTTGCAGCCTTGTCGAGCCAGTGATTGGGTGATCGCCCTGTCTCAGTCGCTCGCACACTGATCGCATCGCTCTGTCTCACTCGCTCGCACACTGGTCGCATCGCTCTGTCTCACTCTGACTCCCGGTCTTGACCCACCCACTGCTCATCACTGGCTGGAGCCAAGTCGAGGCCCACTGCACTGCACTGCCGCGCCTCCAGCTCGCGGTGGTGGGGCGGGGCGGGGCGGGGCGGGGCGGGGCGGGCATTGTGTCAAGGTCACTTCCCGCCGCCGCGCCACGCCACGCTACGCTCAGAGCTTTCTCTTGGGGGAGACCCGAAAGGGAGGCCGCCATTTCGTCGAGAGCCAGCCCTCTGCACTCTGCACCCCCCGCACCCTGACAGATCCCATTTACAACTCTCTCTTCACCACTTGATTCCCCGCCTTCCGGTCGGTCCGGGTCGGTCCCCATTCATTGTACCTAATTTTAGTTACGCATGAGAAAACGTTTCTAAGTCTGATTAATACGCACTGTAAGAAAATAATAATACCTGTTTTGTAGAGCCCTTCCCCAGAAACAGGGGTGAAGTAACACCAGTTTGATGCATTCGGTTGGGCGCGGCGGGCGGCGGGTTGAGGAGGATTCGCGTGTTATGGACTGCCTAGCGCCACGGCGATAATTCACTTGGTTCAGAACGGCTGGGGTCAGAGAAGAACCCCACCCCTTCCCCTCCTCCTCCACCTCCTCCACCTCCTCCTTCTCCTCCTCCCCCTCCCACACTCCGACACTCCCATCCTCGATGTGTGGCTGACAGAAACACATTCCCGCGCCAGGAGCTCACAACTTGATTCGTCCTGCACTCAGTCAGCTGTGACATGGCTGTAAGACTTGTAGCAGAACTTCTCTTCTCTCGGCTAGCAAGTCTCAATTTAATTCGTTTTAAATTGGGTATGATGTATCTTATACAGGGTGGCCCACCCGAGCCGTGCCAGAGCAAAGTTAGGCTAGCCCGGCCGCAGCTCCCCTCTCCTCGCCCCTTCCCTGCTAGCGGGTGTGAGGGGGGAGCTGCCACCGAGCTAGCCTAACTCTGCTCTGGCACGGCTCGGGTGGGCCACCCTGTATATGCCGTTAACTACTTTTATATAAATTCCGTTCGGGCAGGGAGATTTGAATGCTGTCCCGTTGAAGAACTCCTGTTTGCACAGACCGTGAATGTTGCATGACACGTGTTTCCTTGTTACTCCTTCTTACTCTTTCTTCACCTTTCCCTCCTTCTTTGCATCTGATAAAATACAAAAGAGTGTTGTACTCAGTGCCATTGCGGTGTAATTTGGTCGCGATAACGAAACAAAGTTTCTTTTTGTAGCGGTACCCTTGTCGCGATACCAGAGTTTCGTTATCGTTATTGCGATGACGCTAGCGCGACGCAGCTGCTCTTTTCTTTATCGATACTCGCGACTTGAAAGCGAATCCTGTGGTATCGTAGGGCGGCTTCGAACCACTCTGAATTCCTTATGTAGGAACCTTACGTACCTTACGTTTGAGCAGCGGTAATACCGAGGGACAGATTCATAACAACGTATGTACAGCTTCGTTCGTTACTATGTAGAGCCTCGTTCGTACTATGGACAGCTCCCTACGTATTATGAACAGCTCCCTACGTATTACGTAGACACTGCAGTTCTGCCTAAGGTACCAACACCAACGTGAGCTCTACATTACAAACTGAGAGTGACGGACGTTGCACACGTACACGTAATGGTGGCAACGTGGGCTGCCTGCGGGCATGGCATGGCGGCCTTGCACCTGTTTGCTATCGGTCCTAACAACCTGTCTTGTTTAGCTCCCGTTATGGTGTGGTGCCGGCCCCTTGTGTAAGGGGAGTGCGGTGGGGTGGGGTGGGGTGGGGGCGGTGGGGGGAGGTCAAGATGCGAGCACTGGCGTACTGCCCGCCCCGCCCCGCCCCGCCCACACATCCACCCCATTCAAAGAAACTAGAGCGGACGTCGTACTGCCAACGGGGGCGGAACTGATGAACGCGCGAGTCAGATGATGTGCTGCAGAGTATGTGCAAGTGCACCGTAAAAAAAAATCCGATATTTGGGGAGCGCCTTCCTGAAGCAGGTCTAAAAATCTACGAGAAACAGGTAAAAAGTTCCCTGATTCAGGGGAAATTTGCCTTTTTTTCTCGTAGATCTTTATACTGGCTTCAGGAAGGCGCTTCCCAAATCTTGGATTTTTTTTCAACAGTGTGCGAGCGAGACAGGCAGGCGGTACCGGGCGGTACCCTCGCACCTCGCTCGCACGCACTGAGACCCCATCAGCTTCCATCCCTCTCGCACGTTCCTCATCCCCCCCCTCGCACGCGTGCGATGTATTCCTTTGCGTTCTCCCAGATCTTCCGAGTTCTTGCAGGCAAGGGCAAGGTAGAGGAAGGTCGTGGTGCTTGTGGTGGCAAAGCGGTGCGGTGAGCCAGTGAGCGTACCGCTCTCCTTAGCCGACTCCTCGATCTGATTCTCTCCGTCATTGGCAGTCACTTTGCTTCTTTGGACCTTTCCGTAAGACGCCCCTCTTTTCTATAACCCCCCCCCCCCCCCCCCCCTCCTTTCCCCTGGGCCCACCCTTTCCTCTTCCCACTGGGCGGCTCACGTCATCGATTGGTGACGTTGCGCCCCGCCGTGAGGTTAGCCCCCATAGTTCCCCTCCCTTCCCCTGTTCTCGTTGAGGGGTGGGAACCGCCGTTTCTAGGTCAGTGTATCAGCGCGCGTGGATGCTGTGACCTGGGGGTGGTGAGGGGAGGGGAGGGTTGGTTGGGCCTTGACGGGGTGGGAGGGGGCTGGGTGAGGTCGTCGATTCACAATCAGTATTTTAATGCAATCTAAAATAATTAAAGGATAGGTTTTTTTTTCCTCTTTTTAAAAAATAACTGCGGCTTTTAAAGAAAAAAAATTACCAAAAAAGCAATTTACGTGACACACGCACCAACCACGCAC
The DNA here is from genome assembly GCA_902196195.1 of Aptinothrips rufus. Taxonomy (NCBI): domain Eukaryota; kingdom Metazoa; phylum Arthropoda; class Insecta; order Thysanoptera; family Thripidae; genus Aptinothrips; species Aptinothrips rufus. The sequence continues at coordinate 7,608 of CABIKL010001763.1, forward strand.
ACACACGTGCGAATACGTTTTTGTTGTGGTCAGGGTGCTGTCATGTTATTTTTATTTTGTGTAAATGTGCTTATGTTTTTCTTTCTTTCTGTTGCAGTAAAGTACCTGCCTTCATCAGAATTCTAGCTCCAAAGGGCTCTTTAGAAATTCATGAAGAAGCTTGGAATGCATACCCCTACTGTAAAACAGTTATCACGGTGAGTTACTAATTGGTCTATCCTGCAATTTTCAAAGAGTTAAATTTTGAATTTTGGTGTACATTTCTACATCAACAACGGTCCAGAAGGGAAGTGCTGTGTTGTGACCAGCCCCGCCGGGTCGCCGGCCGCTGTCATCCTATCAACTCGAAGGAACATTACTTTGTCTCCTAAAGCAGTCAGGGTCCTTACCATCATACAACTTTCGTCAGTAAACTGAAAACATTTATTTTACAATTTGCAACACGCGAGTCATGTTTCTCTTATTTTCATAATTTTCGTATAAAAAACTCATATGGAATCGAGAAAGACCTCGAGGTTTAAGTTTATAGCTTTATACCATTTTCTCAATGAGATCTATCACCCGACGTATCTGTTGCACATTTTGAGATGAAAGTGAGTGACTAAATTACACCGAGCTTGAGCACAGTACTTGCTTCTGTCACTGTCAGATGCAGAGAAGTAAGGAAAGTAAAGAACGAGTAAAGATAAGCAAGCCTTCTCTTAAGATAATTGTTCCAAAAATGTGTTTCATATTAAATACTTGAGGTCTTGTATCGTATCAGGTATAGGGAGGCTGGGAGAACTTACGTTGGAGCACAGTTGTTTTGCTGGGCATTCATTAGGGTTGAGTTAGAAATCTGAGCATTTTGAATTACAGAACCCGCTTTACATGAAGGAAAAGTTCATGCTGGTCGTGGAAACTCTACATGTTGCTGATTCAGGCATGTCAGAAAATGTGAGTGATGTGCAACGACATGTACAGAATCTCCTGGAAAGTGTGCTGCAGGTTTATGCTTTGGGAATCTGGATTGGCGGAACGTGAAAGGTCTTTCGGGGTTCTTAATGTGCATCTCGCTCCTCTACCTTTGTGAATGTGTGGTTGATTACATTCTCCCCACAGAAGCAGTCAATCAGTCAATGTTGGTGCTTTCAGTGATTTTTATCTGTGGATGTCTGTGGTGTTTTGGTGTCTGGTGTTTGTTGAAGCCTCACACATTCGTTTTTTGTTCTGATGTCTGGTTTCCTGCTTCTTCGGTGTTGGTCTATCAGAATCCTGGATACATGAAGGAAAACTTTTATATTGTCATTGAGTCATACCACATAGGGGATAGTGGACACCAAGAAAATGTAAGTAAATTTTTTCAGTGTCTGACAATTTTTGTTTTCCTCTCATTTGTATTCAAGAGCTTTTATTTTCAAATAAATGCAACCTGAAGCTTTGCAAATGGTCTGGGTGCATTCTGAATTTATTACTACTACATTATTTTTACTAACTATGGCTACATATTCTTTTTGTTTTACTTTTAGAGCTTATACTAGTCTAATATTCCAGTAACTATAAGTTCTTGAACCCAATTAAATTTCTGAAAAGAGTTGCTATTGACACCTTTTTGAGTTAAGATATTTCTTTTAGCAATTCATCTGATTGTGGGGTACTTTGACTCATCATATTCTTTTGCGCAGGTTCATGAGTTGAGTGGAGACAAACTGAAAATGAGGGAAGTTGTGCCGATAGACATTGCAAACGACCCTATTGCTTCTGCAGACTACAAGCAATCAGAGGACCCAACCTTATTCAAATCTCAGAAAACAGGTCGAGGCCCCCTAACTGGCCAATGGACTGATAAGGTAATGAGGTATTCTGTTATAGCTCTTGAACACAAGATGATCTCAAAACCTGTTTGCATTCAGTAACTTTCTTCTTGACAGGTTAATCCAGTCATGACTTGTTATAAGTTAGTGACTGTGGAATTCAAGTGGTTTGGTCTTCAGAATCGGATAGAAAACTTCATTCAGAAGGCAGAGCGAAGACTTTTTACCACTTTCCATAGGTAAGTTTCATTTTCAATCAATGGTTTTTTTGTTTTGTTCTGTTTTCTCACTCTAAAATATTTTTAACTTTTTTTGATCAGACAATTGTTTTGCTGGATGGATCGTTGGCATGGACTGACGATGGCAGATATTCGAGCAATTGAAGAGAAAACCAAGGAGGAATTAGACAAGGTATATTTATTTTCCTTCTTATTGCTTGCTGTAATATATTTTGAATGATATCGAACAAAATGTTTTTATTCCACTTTTCTTGCAGCAACGTAATGTTGGTTCAGTCCGAGGAATGAAGGCAGATTCAGATTAAACCAGAACATTACCTAAGGAAGAAGCAGCCTTCTAATTAAACTGCTATGCATTCATTGCACCATTCACCATCTTATTGTTGGTGTGATTTGAATTGTGACTTTAATGACAGTAGCACATAATTGTGAACTCAGAACTTGATGAGAAATTATATTGAAGACTTCGGCAAAGGCTTAGTCATCATACAAGATATCTAGTTTCAATCGAAGTGGATTACTCTTTGGGCTCTAGTTAAGGTGTGATGCTACACAGCTAAGATTTTATCACCATTTGTCTTGTACCTGAGAGGTCACCCTTGTCGGTCGTTCCCCTCTGAAGCTTGTCATTTTGTCTGTGTTTTATCCTCTAATTCCGTCTTCTATTTGTGCTGTTAATTTCAAGATCAAATGCTTCTGTACAGAACTATATTTTACTTATTTCTGTACAGAATGGAGAGCTTTACTTATTTGGCAACCCTTGATTATTGAAGACAGTGTGAATTTATTTATTTGGTGGCATTTTTTTTGTTTTTATTAACAAAATGGAATTAATGTTGCTTGATTAAGAAGTTTCTTTGGAAGGTTTCAATTTCCTTTTTGGAAAGTTACTATGTTTAATGATTCAAAGATTTTATGTCAATGTCTATGATGTGTTACATTAAATTCTACTAATATTTTCCATTTTATCATGAAAACAGCATTAACACTGCTGTTTGTCTCTTTTTTACCATGGATTGTCCTCAGCTTTTAGGAATTGAGAAAGTGTGAATGGTGTAGCATTTATGGCATCGCCAGCTGAGGCCTATCAAGTGTATTGAATGTACAAATTAGCATGAAATAGTTTGTTGGGGGGGGGGGGAGGATTTGCTGGGTCAACTCATTCCCTTATAATTTTTTGTGAAGCTCAAATATTATGCTGCTGATCCTCTGTTGCAGTATCAGCATGTGCAATTGTTACATTGTGCTCAGTGTACTTTGTAAGCTCAGGGGTGCTACTTCGAACTACTTTGCACTCTGTGATTGTGCAGTAGTTTTGTGGCAGTATTGTAACAAACTCCTAATCATGTTTAAAAGGAATAACATCAATACCAAAGACAATATAGTTACTCTTTCCCTTTCCCCAAAGTGGAATAAGCATGACCCCTGTATTTTGCAGCTCAGTCATTAATTCCTTGTCTAAAATTGAGATTTCTCAGTGAGATTCTTTGAGAACTGGTTCAAGGTCTTCTGGTATGGATCTAAGCTTATTTAAAATTGATTTTTACTTCATTTATATATTTTTGTTGCAGGCAACAATGTTAAGCCTTTTTGCAAGATGGCATTAAATAATAACAATGATTCTAATGCTTCTCTTTTTATTTCATTCATGTTGCCATTGGTCGATTTTGCTTTCAAGACCTCTCCCTCCCCCTAACATGTTTGCTTTCCTTGCATGCCACTTCCATGAGCCCTCTTTTGGAGGTATAGCCACTGCCACCCTTGTTGCACGAGGTCCAGTGAGTTTTAAGCTGATGTTTTGGAGTTACATGCTACTATTTGTTATGTAGTTACCAGATCTCAGTACATTTTTAAAAAACCATGTTACAAAACTTATAATATTCAGGTTATTTCTTAGTGAATGTTGGCTCTAAATTGTGGCTGAAAAAAGATTGCCGTGATGAAACCTATTTGAAGTCCTGATAGAGAGACTTTCGTCAATTGTTTCCTAGCTATGTTATATGAAAGGGGAACTCTTACTTGTCTAGAAAGTCATAGTGATGTCAAATAACATCTTTATTTTGTTAGAAGTGTTAATTTGCATCACTATTGTAGTAAAGCTTTGAATATGTATTTGATGATACAGAGTTTTGGTCAGCCTATTGAATTTCATTATGCAATAATCTATTATTATTAAATAGGGGAAAAGTAATGTGATATGCAACTTTCGCGTCATGTCTTGACAGATCTCATTTTTCTTCTTCAATTCTTTAATGTCTGTTGATTTAAGCAGATAATGATGATTCTCTTAATTAGCTTGACATCTTTCCTCTCAAATCTGTACTTATTCATTAATTTCCTCTAATGCTTTTCCTCTGGAATATCTGAAGTCTGTAACATTTGAAGGATATACATTTGAAGTTACCATGTACCCACATATAGCTGAGCTTCCATTTTTGCACTGTTGACTGTACTGATCAATGTTTCAATCAGAAAGGAAAAACACATAGCTTTGACTTTTGGCGAAATCAAATAAGCCTAAGAAGCGTGGCTGTGCTCATGAGGTCCTATCTATATTAAACTTTTTTGAAATTCCAACTCTATGGCTGTCTAAAGTATTGTTGATTTGAGACAACAGTGATTTGGTGTGTTAGATGACTTTTCTGAAAGAAGGGAACACAGAACAATGGAAGATTCCGATTTCTTCCGAAACAAGTCATTGTGCATTTGTTTGAATCACTCCAAATTTGTGTTCAGAAGTATGTTCAGAAATCTGAAATGGATGGCTTTCCTGAACAATAACTTGTGTATTATGTTTGCTCTGTCTACTTAACAATGTTGTCATTTACTCTTTTAAATTTTTGTGAAGAAATCTTAATAGCTTTTTAAAGAAGTTGGATGTAGATAAATGTTGCATATTGGCTCTCAAACACATGTTTGACAATATGAGAGGAATGCTGCTATCAACAGGATACCACTCACATTCAACAATCAAAATACAAAAGGAAGGTTCTAAGGTTCTAGGTCTAAACACTTCACTGTCAGTTACTCATTTAAGCTCAAAGCATCATTCCATCAAAACCTGTAACATTAGCTTTCAAATTTATTTTTTTCTCCTAGACCTTACCCTCATTTAAAGTTACATAAATCTGTACTCAGTGTGTATAATAGAATTTAAGACAAAGATAAGTGAGTAGAAAATCTGGTCATTCATTGTTCACTTACTGGTATCCTATCATTACTGACGGGACAGTCATAGTAAAACAAGTATGCAGTTACAATAATTGTGTAGGTCTTTTTCAAAAATCGCCCAGCTTGTTAAGCCAGGTGATGTTAGGAAGAGAATAATTGAATCTTTCATGTACAGTAAATTGGAATTGTTATGCATGTAATGTATATAGTTTAAAGAAAAAATGAATAAATAGTAGGAGAGATTATGCTGAATTTTTTGTCTGTATCTTAGCATATTTCCCGACAATTTCCTTACATTTGACTACTTCACTAAAGGTAATGATCTAACAGCTAAATTGCATATTACAGAATGTTAATGCAATCGCCATGTGACAGAAATATGAAGGAAGCCCTTGTCAAAATTGTTCTACGCGCCAGAAATCTCGAGGAAACGTACAGTTGTTTGTACAGAGCTGTTAGCAGAGCTCCGTGGCCGTTCCTGCAATTCCTCCCCCCTCTCCCGCGTCCCGCGTGCCCCCTTAAATGTTAAGGACTTTCCCTTTCCCTGGTCCCTCACCCTAGGATTGTTAAGATTAGGTCTTGTCCAGTCCCCGACCCCCACCTTTTCCATTCTCCGCGCCTGTCAAAGCCACCGGAAGGACCGAAAGTGCTCTTGGCATTCGTGACGTAAGGACCCTTCGGCACCCTGCTTTCTGTCGTCAACAATAATCCAAGCGCTTTGCCGCATCGCTATTTCTAAAGCGCGGTGAACGCGATAATCCCAAACAGCCATTTCTAGCGAGGCTACACGCAGCACCAGCGCAGGCTAGCAGACTGGGCGTCAGAATAACAGGTTCGTTTCGTCGCCATATCTATTGCTCGATCCGTTGTGTGCTTTTTACATTGCCAAGTTTTGGGGATCGAAATACGTTCACTGTAGTTCTAGTATCGACGTTGCAGGTTACCGACGTCGTCACTCTATCACAGTTGTACAGCAAGTACAATATCTGAAGTCGATACTGCGAAAGGTATCTTAAAACTTTGCCTCTAGATCGGCTAGAAATTTTCCAGCGCCTTCATGTTAATTTTGAACTATTTAAAATTTACTCTGAAAATGTTGGAACATTTCGGACGTATAATCTGCTCGAGATCGAGTTTGTTATTCACTTTTAGTACATTTACAAACAAAACAATAATTTTACAATTCCAGATTTGAAATAATTTTATTTTTTTTAATTAAAAATAAAAATTCAGGTGAGCCGTGCGCGACGTGGCGTTGGCGATGAAGGCGGCTCTTTCGCAGCTGCAGCTGCAGGTGGACACTGATGAGGACTGGCGGCGCACTGTGCTCACCACCGCCGCCCTCAGCGTGGTGGACGTGTGGCCGGAGTGGGCCGGGCCCTGCGTGGCCATGAAGAGTCAGCTCATCAGGTCAGAGTGACGTCCGGTCGAATAATTCCTCGAAGCCTCAAACAAGCCCTCCCATAACCCGAC
>CABIKL010001764.1:0-14280 GCA_902196195.1 Aptinothrips rufus
ACCACCTCGATCCCAGCCACCTCGACACACCAACCACCTCGACCAACACCTCGACTTCTCTTAAGAGGATATAGCCACGTGCTCCGTGCTGCGTGTGCCGGCCGGCTCCAGTCCGCGCAATGAGGTCCCGTACATGACGCACTCGTTCGAACACTGCAATCCTAGGCCGGGCATAACCTCACTTTCATAGTTCGCCCAAAACATTCCTTTACCGAACACGAATTGATGGATCGACCTCTTCCATTTTACAGGAAAACATAACGTGGCATTGAACACTCAGATGACCTTTTAGCACTTTCACCGGCGAAAAACACATTAAAATACACGACTGAGAGATGGAGCAATGGATGCACGCTCGCAGTCCGGACTTGTCCCCTCTCCCTGCGCCACACTGCTCTCCTCACCGCCTCTCTTCCTTCTTTCTCCCGTCTTAGGCTGCTCATTCTAGTGAGCTCTGGAAATTAGACTGCATTTCGAAAATAGTGGTCCCACGGAGAAACGGAGATCGGATCAACGTGATTTTGTTCGCAACGACATCGAGCCTGGTCACAAACTTACTGACATGGTCCGAGTGTTTTAAATGGAGATAGATGGGGGGGGGGGGGGGGGGGGGGGGGGGAAGTACCTGAACGGTCGGCTGTGATTGAAGCCTATGCTCTTGGCAGTCCCCAGGGGAAACTCACCCTTTACATCGTATTCTTAGAGTAAAACTGGTCTAGTAATTTGTGAAGTGTCGCTAACACAAGCAAGGGCTAATGTTGCCTGCCCTTTAAGTAAGTGTAAGATTATTTTATTTTATTCCATTCTGGGTCGGAGTTGGCGTCCTGCGGCTGGGGGATGCAGCGCACAAAGGGCTGTGCGGTTGCTTTTTCACTTTTTGGAAATCGCGACCGGGGGTGTCTGATCAAAGAAGCGGGCGGGGACTTTTCCTGGACCTGGAGTTCGTGACTGCCGGTAGCCCTGCCCTGCCCTGCCCTGCCCTGCCCTGCCCTGCCCTGCCCTGCCCTGCCCTGCCCTGCCCACAGGCCTCCCACGTCACCTCATTCTTCGCCGGCAATGTAAAGAAAAGGGCTCAGCGTTCAATCGAGTAATTTAGACTCCATTGAAAGCGTTCGCGGCTGACGTCAAAGGAAACAAGAAGGTCATGTCCACCAGATAACTTACGTGCGCGATTTCTTGAGAGCATGATTCGCTTTTGAAACCCCCTAAAATTACGTGGTTTCGAGATATCGAAGTGGCTTTAGACCTAGTACCGTCAACCGGGGTGGAGCCGATCATGGCGGGTGAAGCCGATCACCTGGTTTTAGGTACCGCACACTAAGGCTAGTCGGATGATGGGTGATCGGCTTCACCCCAGTTTCCAGTGAAACTTGGTGAGTCGCAACGATATCAAATCGACGAACTGTGCATATAACGATATCGAATCGACGAACTTTGCATCGAAACGAAACTATCTACTTCCCTGAGTCAGCGGACAAGGTGATATCAGCTCTCAGGTAGGTGTTTGGTCCAGCCCTCAGCCGCCCTCAGCCGTGTCCTGCCCCGCCCTCGGCTCTCCGCTGACTCCTACAGTGACAGCCAGTGATGGATTAGAGACTTGGACCAGACTAATGCTGCGTGTCGAGGACCTAGCCGCGCCGAGCCGCGCCGAGCCGCGCCGAGCGGAGCCATGGGGATACCGCTCCCTTGCAGACACGTCAGACGGACAGGCCCGAGGGGGTGGTCAACAAGATGTTCTCACTCTCTCGGCCATAAAACAGTTTTCGAATGTTGATGAGGTTTTCGATTTGATGGGAGCATCCCGAACAGAAGTTTAAAACAATATCTAAATGACGTCCAAAAGACTATTCACGTCATCTTGACAAGGGAAGTCCACTATAACTGTCAAATCCAAAGGAGATCTTAATGATCATTCGAACAGTGGCGCCCGCACGGGTGGGCAAGGGGGCGCGCGCGCCCACCCAACCTCGGTCTTGTAACAATACTGTTAGAAAAAAAAATGTTCCCCTGCCCCTTTTGCCCCTGGAAGATAGGCGAGCGCCCACCCGACCTCACGACTCTGCGGGAGGGAAGCCCGTCTATACTCCGTGCGGTGCGGTGATGCCGCGCTCTGACCTGGGGTATGTCCGCTTCTCAACAAGAGCGGCAGGCGCTCCGTTCCTAACTTATCGCATCGCCCAGAGTCTATAATCTGTGAAGAAAGAAACAGGTAAATAGGTCACACTGGGACAGAGCCAACAGTCAAAACGAATAGATTTCCCGTTACTCCAGTCGTACACACCTACTGTGTTCTGATGTGTGCTTGGAGAACATTTTCTTGCACTATGGTGTAGTGGAGGAAGTGTTGCATTAAAAAAGAAATAACCACGGCAGGGTAGACTGGAGCAATTATTGTATTATTCAACATGTAAGTTGAAGATCCAAGGTTCGAATATAAAAGGAACGCAATTTTAACAGTGAAGAGATTACAAGCTCCATTATGGAGAGTGCTGAAATGGAATATCGCCTGAAATACATTCTACACATCATATAAGTTCACCAGCTACCAAGAAGGTTACAAGAAGCATTTCAGTGCTTCCAAATACACAAAGCCGCAAGCTCAAAGACTGTGCATTTAACACTGAGAATAATACTGTTTCAAATCAAGGCGTATTTCCTCCGGTGATCATTTTGCTGTTAAAAAATAGCGACTCATTAAAATTAGGTGATTTGAATGTATAACATTGATATACATATAACATTTCTAACAATGTATCACAAAAGTAAAATAAAAATAACCTCATAATAAACAACAACAAAGTCCGACACTGTTTGACAGATTGAGATGACACAACATTCTCTCTTTTAGTCCTAAGTTTGATGCTCCTTTATCCCAAGTATTTAGAGACCCCATGCCAATGGCAAACGTACATAAGCTGCTTACTCCACACTGCCGTCCAGTTTCGAAGAAGCTGGACCTAAACAGTAAAAAATGAAATGGGAACTCAACTTTCCAAGAAATGTGCGACCAACAGTCACGATTTAACCAACAACAAATGTCCATGAGAGTTCTGACCAAAATCCTTCCCTTGGATCTGACATCATCACTGCATCAATTAACCATTTACAATCATAGCTATTTACAAAGGAGCTGTATTCAAATTTACAGGTGGAAAAAGCTAATTTTTCCATACCAAGGAAACAATCATCAATAGAAAAGTACAGCCAGTAAAAAAGTGACACAGTTTGAAAAAAGTCATACATACATTTATATACAAGCTGTCTCGAAATGCAAAAGGAGGCAATTACAATGAGTGATCACAACTCGAAAAAGATGAGCACTGGATTAATAAAAAAAAAACGAGAGAAAAATGAAAGTAAATCAACTCCATCTCACATTCTGACAGTTTTCCTTACAGCTGGGCACGTATGTAATATATAAAACGTCCTGGCATTGTGTACAAATAAAGGCAGAAACTAACAGGAAAAAGAGAACACTATTTGGTCCCTCAAAGAGTGAGAAAGCCAAACCTACTCACATTAAACATAAATTGGGGCAGGCAAGTACTTAACAAGCAATTTTCCAAGTCTTAGGAAGGATGTGTAGAGAAAAGCGGAGACTTAATGAGCTTATTCTGACAACTTAAAAGGTAATGAAAAAAGGTCTAAAGGGCGATAGAATATGTGCACCTTGCCATTGGTAAGCGGACTTCCCTGTGGTTAGCGGGTTGCCTACCTATTGATGCACTCTGTAGAGAATTGGCTATGAGATTGTGCTTGCTTCTGCAGTGGTGAGGTTCCCTTAGTAGCAATAAACACACTTAAGACTCTGATTATCAAATGGACCGATTAAAATTACTTGCTTCTTCTATGAGCAACCAAAAGGTCAACTTGTGATCACTGATAAAATTACCTTGACTATTGCAACTCTCTTTTAGACAAGGGAGACATAGAAGAAAGTACTACCATGAATAGAAAATTCTAACAGAAAAGATAGACTCCGATACTAGGATATGATTTCACACGTGGAAAAAATTTCCTTTAAACTATTTCACGTTAAAAAATATTTAGTGATAAAGTACTTGAAGGCAGAAAAGAGGACGGGCGAATATTTTAAAACTACAAAAAAGAAGAAAAAAAGGGAACAGAGCACAAACAATTTTTAGGCTAATATAAAATGGCAAGAGTAGTCTGCCACAAGATCTCAAGAAATAGCAGGGAATTTTACACATTTCCTTGTATTGGAGCCAGTATCTTTTCTTGGTCCAAGAGCGAAGAAACACTTCTGCACATAACACATTTGTCTTCTATCACCTAAAGTCAGACTGGACTCAGAACACCAAACAAAGATCATTGCTCAAGACATGAAAATGCAAAGAAGAAAAATTTCATGTACAAACAAAAAGCTTATTAAGAATAAATTTTGTGCACAAAACACATTTTGAAACATTAAAAGCATGAGAAAGTTACACCTATGCTACAAAAATATTAATATCACTCAAAGGGCACTCAAAGAAAGTGCATAGGCCAAATGAATATCTTACCTATATCAACATGATATTGCGCTCAAAACACTAGATAGTCAAGGAGTACTAACATTAAGCACAGACTTGATGTTTCATCATTGTTCTTAGTCAATCAAGTATGCCAGTCCACCAGCCTCAACTCATTGGAAATCATTGACAAATGGACCCAATATTATTACATCTCAACTGGTCATTGCTGCCATGTGTAGAAAAAATAAAGTCACAGGCGATAGGACAGAAATTAACATAGTGGTCAAAATGTGGTTTAGTTTAAAATGTAAGAAATGTTTTATGGTATTGTGACAGAACTTCTAAAGACAAAATTTAAGGACAGAATTGGCAGATTTAAGGACGAATTCACTAGACTTTTAATATAGAAAGCCATTTAGGAAACAATTTTTTGTGTGTGTTCTGCCACTTGCTTAGCTCAAGTGAGGTATGTCAGAACTCTGGTCATTCCCCTACCTCTGCGGCTCTATTTTGTGATATTCATTTGAAATTTCTTTTGAAATGTAGATAAGGGTAACTAAAAATCTAATAACAAATAGCATGGACATAAAATTCATTTAAGTACTCTCAAGTAAGTATGGTACAGTTTTGAAAATTTTTGGCTGATTTCACAAATATGTCTAAGTCTTCTAGTCTCCTTCAGGAAACAATAAGAAAATAACATATACTGTATTCAGTTTTCAAAAATTAAGAACATCACTCATGTTTTCATCGGTCTAAGAAAACTGCTTGATGAGAAATTTATTCTTTAGGAAAAAGAAGACAAAGTAGAATCAGCCGAACTAAATCCTGGAAGTCTTTCCATCAATTCAAAAAATGGCACATGAATATATTTGTCTATTAATTGACTCAGAAGTTCTTGTAAAATATTCAGTAACAAACTTAAATTTGAAGTTCAAACAAATAATTTCATATAATCTGTAGTCTAAAGGAAGAATGTCTCCCTCATAGAGTTCAAACTTTATCTATGACAAAAGAAACCATTTCATTTCATCATGAATCTTGCCTGTGTGAAAGTAACCCCTCAAAATTAAAATCAAGGAATATGTCACAAATGCCAGGTCTAAAAGCACAACAGCAGGTAAGGTAGCTTGATGCTCATCACTTTGCTTTACACATTACAGTATAAACTTCAAGTTTTAAGGAAGAATAGAAAAATATAGGAAGACAAGGATCTCTTTTCTACAAAGTGTGCAAAGCGACTGAATTCGTAAATAGAGATCAGAAGAAAATTAATGACATAAAAAGAATTTCAAAATGCAGGTAATGCTTAACACACAGTAGTAAGCAATTTATAATAGATTTCATAGGTGTAGATAAACCGGCGAACGTACAAATTTTCACAGTCTTGTTACACTTAGAGAACAACAGGTACTGTAGTACCACCCGTCTGGTCCGGTGTGATCCGCCTGCTGGGCAGACACGGCAGGCGAGAGCCGCCACAGACTCGCTGCGTGCGGGTCGCACCTCGCACCGCTCGCCCCGCGGCTCGCCCCAGCACTGTGTCAGTGCACTGTCCGCCGGTAGAAGTTCAGTTGGTGACCTTCCTCTTCGGACTCCTCTGCTGCTTGTCCGTGCGACCCGCCGACACGAAGTCCCCGAGGAAGCACACGAACCCGGCCAGAGCCTCCCATATTGACGGGGACTTCGGGTAGCCGTCGGGATCCTCTTCGGACGAGAGGAGCATCGTGGAGGCCGGCAGTGCCTCTGCTGTTCCCATGGTATTCCTAACGCATCAAAGTCAAATTCCAGAATCACGCATACGACGAGTTTTTCTTTTCTTTATGTGTGATGTAAGTACTTTAGAAAGGAAAATTTGTTCTAGTTTGAATAAAATACGTCGTTTTTTTTTAATTGTAATGTCAGGATGTCTGAGGTCACAAAGTTGTCATATATTCACAAGTATATTCATCAAATTTAGAAGAACTTAATTCAAATATAACGCGAAATCGGTGAAAATTCCAGTCATACATTGATTACAACTGAACTAAATTTGATGAAAATTTCTCACACAAGTCATCGCAAATTTACGACAAATTTTATTTCATTCACTCAAATCTGTATAAGATTAGTTAAATTTTCATCAGTTTTGTGTTGGCGACTGTAAGCATACCTGGGCACATAGAGGTCGGGGGACCTGGTCTCCGGAGGCCGGTACGACCTCATACTTCTGATGCTGGGGTCTGGGCTGCAGACTCGCAGCTGGGGCTGGGCCGAGGTCATGGCCGTGTATGGTGCTGTGTCGCCGAAGGACGGGCGAGGACTCGGTGCGGGCCCCGAGACTCCGGCCCAGCCGCTGGCCGCGACCCCCGCCCCCGCCCCCGCCCCGGGCCCCGTCCCGGCCGCGGCCATCCCCCGGCAGCTCCCCGTGGAAGGACGCCCGCTCCTTGAGCTGCTGCGCGAGTCCCTCTGCAAGCAAGGCGGCAGTCAGAGGGGAGGGTGGACTTCCCTATCCAACCTCACGCCCTCTGACCGACGTAAAGGCGAGGCCAATCGGATATGCGACGTGCAGCTGTTTTCTCTGTCACTGTCTCACGTTCTGGTCTACATACCTATGCATACACAGAAAAACTGAAACCCAGAATGTTACAGGCAACCCAAGCCGGAAACCAAGGGTCAAAAAATGTTTTTGGTTTGGAGGTCAGATTGAGACCTATTTTAAAACGGTCAGGGAACTATACGAAACACGTTTTGAATAAGTTTCAAAATGGCCCTCAAAAATACTTTTCTACCCTTCGTCTCTGGGCTGCGTTGCATCAGACTCTGGGTCCTGATATTTCTGTGTAATAGAATCGAACTAGAGAAGCCGTACCTTACAGACCGTTTCGTCTCTGACCTTCTACGTACGATGTTGTCGAATGTAATCCAGAGGAACCACTACTTAAGGTACGGCTATTCGAAATCGAGCGTATTACAGAGGAAGGCTGTTACTAAGTAGGCTGCTAGGAGCAATCCTATTCTAATCAGGCACAGGGTAGGCAATCCGCCCGACAGCTGTGTGCTAGCCTGCTCGCAACTAACCCACTCCACTGGACTACTTCTCCCAGCTTCCCTCTAAACCTAGAAATTAAGCCAAATTCAAACACAAAGTGCCCGCCTGGGCACTACGTGTTCTGCACCCTTTACGAAAACCCAGCCGCAAGTTTCTCTGCGGCGTTGTAAACTAAAGTATTCACAAGGTGCCTCTTGCTAATTGCGCAGTGTGCATTCCGAGTAGACGAGGTTTACTTGATCACACCTACAGTACTAAAGCGTCGTGACCTCAGGAAACAGTTAGCAAAATACGCCCACATTGCAGTGGTATCCTGTAGACCATCATAGGTGATACATGTCAACTAAAGAAATAACTCCAAAATTAAGTACCTTTTACTTCACGCGAAAAACACATCAAGATAATTTCATGCATTAATACGCAATACTTTATGTACATTGGATGAATATTGAGTTGCTAGTTGCCTGTACACAAACGCTCACTTAAACAGAAAAGCACATCAATTCGAACAATTTGCCTTAAGAATATTTAATGGTTTACTTCCAATATCGTGTACATTTTATTTTAAGACTGATATATCTGTGGCCATAGGACGGGCACCCAGACAAGGAAGATCTCCGTCGGAAGGCTGAGCTCTCCCCCTCGAATTTGATGTGTTTCTCAAATTTAGGTAGCGTCATTTCTTTACGATATACTGGTACTGGTACAACTCTACAGTGAACTAACAGCAAGTAGTACCACGACACTCCTCTGCACATAAAATGTCAAGCACTTCAATTAATTGGAACCAAGAGAACAAATTAAAACGAGCAATATTTACAGAGTCAAAGTGACCGTTAACAAACAATTACCTGAATACACTTGCCACAATAAAGACATACAGGGAATGTTAGTCAAAGGTTTGCAAAGAACCAATACACTCGTACAAATTTCAATTCAGTATCAGTTTAAAATACAAGTGATTTACGACGAAGGCGGGCACGTGGAGACGAGGAAAGAATTTGGATTTGACTTTTCTAGGAGGAGTACATATATGTAAACATGTAAATATATTGCTTTTTTGCAAACCAACATCGAAGACAACGACCTACCAAATCTCCCCAATTACTTTCAGACAACGAAGTACAAGTAGATCAATAATCAATGACTCCCTGGTCTTATTATATCTTACAAGCATGCAAAACGGATAAAAGTCCTTGAACTTTCCGAGAGGGTAAGGGAATCGGGAAGGGAATTCATATTTTACATTGTAACTGGATCTAGTTTCAATCAGGTTATCTCATAATCAAGCGGTTACTAAGAGAATTTCATTTATTTAAATACAAAGGGAGATATGTACCATCATAAACCAGCAAGATCGGACTGATTTGCCATATGAACGGACTTCGGCAAAATATAAAACTGGAAATTCACCACCCGTGAAAAAAGTAAGTCCCAAATCATTAGCAGTAGGTCAGTGCGACGTGGTAGGAAGAGAGAAGTGCAAGTTGGTCAAGAGGAAGAGAATGAGGAGAAATAAGTCGCGAGAGAAAGGGAAGCCTGGCAAGGACGATGCATATCTACTTTGACATGATCCCGGTGCGAAAAGGTGACATCGAAACGATGTCGTTTCTATATCATTGACGATTGATCGTCGTTTTAGTGCGATTACGACTCTTAGCAACATTCGAGTCGACGCATCTACTCGAAATCGTTTCGATGTCGCTCTGTTTTTCATTTCTCACTGGGCATGGGTCTAATGCAGGATGTACATGCAGAACTATCAGGATACGTGCACACATAATCATGCCATGCAGAGTAAGGATGGACTCTTATGTAAGTTTCATGTGGCGCATGTGTATGTGACGGACCAACGGACGACAAATTTACCGCGAGTTTGTTTTGTGCGATTAATGTTCTAAGAGACAAGAATGCATAATGGAAGCCGTTTGTAAAAAGTTGTCTGTTTCATGAACGGTATTTCATGATTCGTGTTCACGTAGGAAGCTTTGATAACCCGACGTGTTTTTCGTTTTGATTTCGATCTGCGACGTTCAGAAATACACTCAGAAGCTGCTTACAACAAACAAGGGGGACTTAGGAGCGAAAGCATTCTAAAGCTGCAATATGTTGCAGTTCTAAACGTACGCTGTTTGGCACCCGTAGAGCATTCGAGAATGCCTACTTTAGTTCGAAACGAACATAACATGTAACACCTTTGAGAGTAAGTTACTAGAGGCAGTGAAACTTCCCGGTCAGCCGGCAAGAGACAACTAGAATTTAGACCATCGATGGTCTTCTTTGGAGGAAATGAAGTTTCCAAAAACTGAAAGGAAGGAAATTGAAAAATAACCCTTTGACATCCAAAAGCAATAATAAAGGAGAGCGAAGGACATCTGAGAGCCCAAGATTCAATACAGTGCAAAAATACTATGACTCGAGCGGTCCGGCACACAGTCGACACACGCGGGAAGTTTTCCGAAAATTGGACAGAGAGGGCCCAGCCCAAGGGGAGGGAGGCTATTAGGTCGCTCGCCGACGATGTTTGAAAGCGAGCACCGGCTGACAGGGTAGTTCACAGCGCGCCTGAGATGGTTACCGTGAGGCTCGGGGACCCTCGAGTCGGCGATGTGGTGGCGACGCTTGCCGTGCGCGTCCTGCCCGGTATCGGGCTGTAGGGAGTGGTCTGGTCGCTACAAACAGCACAGTCATGGCACAGCCTGAGTGGAAGGAGGACCAGAGGCAACACGATGGAGAGAGAACTTCACCGTCCCCGGCGAAACGATACCGTTCATATCCTTGGAATCGAGGCAGACAAAATGTTTCTCAAAACGACACATTCTCGACACTCGACATTGAAACAACGACGAATCAATATCTAATACGGAGAACATGTCGTCTGTGATCCACGGGGGCGTCGACTTCGAAGGTAGAGATATACCTTTCCGACATTGAGGACGCAGTTCTCACTGAGATCTCCCGCGATTTAACGGTATGTAAACAAAATAAACAATACTGCTTGACAACTTACAGCTGTCAAGAGGATACTGAACATTTTTTAAACTTTATTGTATGGTTTTTTGAAGTATGGTCATAATTACCATACACAATTCCTGCAAAAAAATCTAATTTAAAAAAAGGTACCTTCGTTTTTACTTTGAAAATAATAGTTGTTCATCGGAACTTACCAGACTAAAACAATCATGATAAAGAACGGTAACATTTCACGAATCCAAAATGAGTGTTTTTGAAACACGTTTCTTTTCCAAATTGTTAATTTAGGCACTCCAGTCTTGGGCTGGGTAGCTCCACTATTTGGAGGCGAGGGAGGTTTTGCTTGGCCAAGTGCATCTGGGCGGGCACAGCGGTGATCTCAGTGCGAGAGAGAGAGAGACAGAGAGAGGAAGAGAAAGACAGAAGGGGACATGCAATCTGAGAGCCTTGGCATGGGCCAGTCCTTTTACTACGGTAGTGTAGGACAATGAAAGATAAAGTTTCTGTCGGTTGCTCTGACTCTCGAGTCGAGTGGCTTTTATGCTCTTTGGACCAAAGCAGATGGAAAAACATCAAACAAACCCTTTGGCAATGCATTGAAGCGACAATTCAGCGAAACAGGCCTGACCTGCATCAAGAGATCCCCAGCCAGATTGATATTGACTTTGAGGTATGATGGTATTTCATCACATCAGGCTGACTCTTTCTCTGTCTGGAGGCAGAGCATGTCAGATTTCGATTACTTATTCCTTTTCCCAAAGCTAGGCTCCCCGCCCTAAGCAGGCACAAAGGAGACAGATAGAAGAAGGGGGTGAAATAGAAAATAGCATCTCGCCCATCTTCTGTCTCCAGCTTCTCCAAGCCCGGTCCAGTCCAGCGGAACACAAGATTGGATTGGGACAGCATCTCCACGCTCGCTTTCTTACTTTTAAGATGAACCTTCCGCTGACTATCCTCAAAATTTGTTTTCTTTCAATACTCAGAACAGAATAGGAGTGCATTGGACAGCTTGAGACAGAAGAGGAACGCAAGGGAGAAAATGATGGACAGGGGGAATAGCAGTGAACTGGGTAAAGAAGAAAGAACTACTCACTAATACCACGGATAGCTTTCTTATAGAACCTTGAGTCGGGGCAAAAGGTTATTATAGTCCGAAGAAAACCATCTAAATTTCTTTGCAAAATGACCTTATTTATGTTACATAAAAAGTATAAAAAATAATCCTATTCAAAATTACTTGAAAATATTTGCCTGAGGTATGCTTATGAACTGTCAGAATTTTTTTCCTTTTATTGATAATAACAACTTTCACAATCACAAACTAGTAAGCTATAGTCATCGGACAATATGTGGGATACAATTGAACCTTGATAAGAGAATGGGTGGAGGGAGCACTGCTGCAGTGGCAGATTACAGGAAATAAAAAGATAAAATTATGAAGAATCAAAAGAACGGGAGCTCATGAACCACATTACTTCCTTCTTGAAATCGAGAGTACAGTCACTGGAAAGACAACATGGCCAAGATGGCTTCGCCTTACCTTGTGCCTGCCCTGGTCGCTGGAGGTCGAGTCAGCTGACCTGCGATGCCGGTGTCGGTGGCTCGGCCGAGGAGTGCCCCCAAGCCCGCCCCCCAACCCGCCCCCTAGGGGCGACCCCCCGAGGGGGGCTCCCCCATGCCCCCAGGAGGCGGGCGCCAGATCTCAGGCATACTCCGTGTCCGTCGACAGCGAGCTGTAAGTCACATTCAAGTGACACAAGTATAGCATTCAAAGTCCCTGGCGACTGGAGTATAGCCGAGGAGGGGAAGAGTAGCCATAAATCTTATGCATACTCTCGGACCGCAGACAGCAAGACCAAGTCGAAAGCTGTAAAAGAGGCTGTGAGTTTACACTTACGTTACGGATATTAGGCATTGAAAGATATCGGTGCATGACGTATATGCGAGAGTTGACAAACCCGGCCATCTACTTTCACCACCAAAGGAATCCGTCTGTCAGTACCCCATGCCCCATCTGTCAAACATATAGATGATCTTCCCGCGCGGAGTATAAGTACCGACGCTGGCGGATTCTTTTGGCAAAGATAGTACGACGCTTGGGATTGTATACCCGAAACTTCACATTTTTATGAAAATGAACTTCATTGTGGTGAACATACTAAAAATATGTTAAAAATTTGGTCCACTGTGACTAGATATTCAAAACATAATTACAAACACTGTAAAAACATACCAGTTTTGGGGAGCTCTTTCCAAGAAACAGGGGTGAAGTAACACCAGTTTCAGAATATTTTTTTGGGGTGGGGGGTGGGGGGTAGCAATTTTGAAACCCACACAAAAATGATCAGGACACTCTAAACTGCATTTCTACATAATCTTCAAAACAAGCCCGAAAATTTTGAAACTAACGTTCCTGTTTCTCGGGAAAGGCGGCCTCAATTTATTTTTCAGTCTAGTGCCTGAGAGCCTGGCTCGGAAGCTGTCCCACTCACCGGTCGCCCAGCGAGTAGGCCCGCTCGTCGCAGTAGGGGCCGTCCGCGTCCTCATCCTCCTCGTCGCGCTCCCGGCCGTCCGGCGTCGCGGCCTCGTCGCTGTGCGTGCCCCTGGAGTGCGCGTAGGCGATGGACTTCTGGTAGCTGAACAGCTGCCGCTCCAGCGAGTAGTTCTCCGCCTGCAGCGCCACGATCTCCCGCCTGGACGACAACAAACAACAACACTCCGCGCGTTGGAAGAGGCTCTTTCAAAAGTTACACTTTTCCTGATGTAAAGTCATAGCATATTCGTTACAAAAAATTTCAAACGTTCGCCATTTCAAGGAGGAGTTCTGGCTCAGTTGCGACGTGAAGAATGTTTCATTTTATGTTCCACATTTTCATGAAAAATTTAACTAAATTTGGTTCATTTGACTTGAATTTGTGCAGAAGTTTTTTTAGTTTTGCTGAACTTTTCCGAAAATTTTGGTTAAAACCATCAAACATTTTATTATATTCTACCTAAAATATGTTTCCTGAGCTGGTAATGGGTAAGTCGAACACTTTTCTTTTTTACTGATGACGAAGACTTGTGGACCCCGAACGCACTTTCACCAATCTATTCTGCCACGAGTACGAATTCAGTTAGCATCTCTAGAGGACTTGCTCTATTTTCAGTTGGATGCTCAAGAAACCCGCTCGACGTGTCGTAATCCAAATCTTTTCGGTATTCGTCCGTATCCACGTCACCCCCGTTCCAAACCACTAGTACATACAGGATGTCTTACGTGGCTTAGCACCGAGGCACGAAAGTTACGTGGTTTCGGAAGAATCAGTCAAGATACGAAGTTTGGATTATGACACGTCGATCTTTCAAACCAGTGAGCAGAACTGTCTCTCAGCGAAAGGTCATTCTTCAAACGCCAGAGGTTCTGAACTTGGTAGGCTGGCAGCACACTGGAGCAACACGGGGGAGACCGTCCAGAGTCAGGACCGAGAGCCTAAAGTTACCCTCCCCACAACAACCAAGTCTCCACTGGACCGTGACGGAGGCCCCCCCCCCCCCCCTCCCCGGCCCAAGGTGGAACAGATGCCACACACACTGTGAGCCACCATTCAGCGTTCTGCAGTGAATTATACAGTAGCCAGCAATAGTGTGGGCGGGTCCACTTTATTTGATGAGGCATCTTGTAGGCGAACAAACAGAGTAATGGAAACAACGCGACTTCAATAGCCCCCCCGCTAGCTGGCGTGGCGGGGCGGAGCGGGGCGTGGCGGGGCGTGGCGGGGCGTGGCGGGGCGTGGCGGGGCGTTCTAGGTGGACGGGGCC
>CABIKL010001765.1:0-14279 GCA_902196195.1 Aptinothrips rufus
CCCCGCGTAACCTATCGTAGTGCTTCTACACCCCCCCCCCCCCCTCCCTAAAACCGGTCACGTAGTTTGTGAACGGCCCCCAACGAGGAGATGCCGCGGAGCATCGTGAAGCAGCACAGCAAGAGCGAGTGCTGGTGCTAGCGTAGGCTGTTTCAATGAAAATTAGTCAAGAAACAAGAATAACAAGAATAACAATACACTACGAGCTCGGCGGCGGCGTATCTCCGCTGCAGCTCTCCCGCTCGTTGTAGCGTGCCATCATAATTTTGATCAGGCCACGCCACGGGCACAGAATGTCGTATCGGCTATCATATGTAGCGCAGCTAGGTATTTTGAAGAGGGCCTGGAGCGGAAGTAAGAAGAACAAAACGCCTTTCACTGACCAGATTCTGCCATCGTCACCATTCGCGTTTCGTGCCCACAGTTCCTGTTCAGTTCTTCCCCTTGCGAAAGATGGCAACCGTATGTTTGCATTGTTCGGAAATATTTCGTGTCTTTCGTCCCCGACATCCGACATCTCAGCCACTTCAAAATATGAAGACGTTAGAGAAGGAACATTAAGCTTTTCTTTCAAACCCGCAATTCGAAGAGGAAACGTTGAATTTGAGTTCAGATCTGTGTGTTAACTTCCCAACTTCCCAGGTGTTCAGTTTTTACCCACATTGACCCTATCTGATTTAAGGAGCATTCAAAGACATGAAGAAATGCTCCCCTTAAATTTAAGAAAAAACCTAGTTTCCAGCCTAGTTTTTCCTTTGCTTAACTTACGGTTCGATTATCTGTTTTGACATGCCGCTTGACTAGCCTACCAGTTGAAAGTTCAAACGTTGCAGAACTTGTGCCGACTTGTGATTAACAGTTGAGATTCATGTGCGACCTACGAAAAGACGACCATATCTCTTGTTACTTGATCCGCACCAAGTGGCTTAACATGCTCAATCCTCGCAAGTACCCAACTCACTTGTTCAGTGAGTTATGTTTTTACATCGCGTAAAGGATCAAAGAGTCGCGGATGTTGGAAACTTAAATCTTGCGGCAACCCAGAGGGAGCTGGATAGTGAAGGGAGATGCCGATCTTGTATAAGTTGTGTTCTCGCTGCAGGACGCTCCTCGGACCTTCTTCTTCGGGGGCCGCGTGACCATCGCCGTGCTGCCCGAGGACCCGGACGTGGCGCTGTCGTCTCGCCACCGCCAGCTCATCTGCAGCGCCCTGGACGGCTGCACCGTGAAGGCGAAGGACGAGAAGGACGGCTTCGTCACTGGGAGGCTCAGCGACAGCTTCATGGAGGGCGAGGAGGAGGGGGAGCCCGGGGAGACAGCCGTTAAAGACGCACCTGGAGAGGCAGGCGGAGACGGGAAGGTTAGTCATGCATACTACGAGACTTGTCAAGTACACTGTTAATTGCTTACAAAGAGCTTGTCTTTGTATCATACAAAGAACACGCGACCTTCGTAATACAAAGAAACTTCTTCGTAATACGAAGAAACGTCTCTGTTATACGAAGAAATGGCTTCGTAATACGAAAAGACTTATTTGTAATACAAAGAAATTCTTCGTAACTTACGAAGATACTTCTTTGTATTACGGTTGTGCAAAACCTACTGTAACTTACGAAGACAGTTCTTTGTAATACGAAGAAATTCCTTTGTATGCAACTGGCAGTGTAGGTTCAATCTAACGGTATTCGGAAAGCTTCGTTCTGTGCTTATTTTCTCATCCCTTATGAACTTTCCTGTTCAGTCACTAACAGATTAGTGCTTTGATAAACTATTAACAAAACTTGTAACAATCTATTAACGATTTTGTCATAGCTGTTAATAAGACGCATCTATAAGATTAACCGTGCGATATTGAGAAAACAGTTTGTAGAGGCACTCTCAGACTCAATAAAATATTTGTTTTAATAAATTGGTATATTCATAAGTTATCATTTATAATCATGAACTATCTGTTAGCAGCCTTGCAAAAATTGTTAACAGATACTTCCAAATTTCGTTAACAGCTTATAAATGCACGAATTTTTTAATAGCTACGAACATGAAAGTTTATAAAGGATATGTTCAAGGGCGAATGGATCCAATACGTGCTGCCCACGTCTGACGTCTGGCTTCAACTGTACTAAATTTCTTCAAATTATTTTAATATTTTGCCTTGAAATATTTGTTCACTCTCATTTCGTTTCGTATAGCCTACCCGTATGGTACGACTCGGAGCGTTTGTATTACCGATCAGAGCGTTCGTAATAACGATAGAAGAACGTGGCTGTACAAAATTATTTGCGTTACAAACATGTAGTTTGTAAGGAAATGAGAGTGCCATTCGGACGAGTTGGTGTCGGTTGGTGTACAAAGCGTTCGGTAGTCGGCGAGTGGGCCAATCTAAGAAATTTCACGGCGCTGGTCGAGCACCCCCCTTTATAATCCAGCTATCGGAAATGTGATCAAAACGAGGGGTCAGTCATGTGTACAAACTTTCTGTGATTTTATTGGAAATATTGATATTTTACTTCGTTTTCTAAAGAAAATAAAGATTACCGAAGCCATTTAGTACTGCAACTGTCATAAGCAGGCTAAAAACACTAAATTCTTAGCTCAGTTGTTGATTTTATTTCATGTAATTTGATGTAATCGATGTAATCATGTAATCCTGTGTACAAATGAAGGCCAACTGACTGACCCCTCGGATCAAAATCACTCTCACCCTCCACCTGAAAATTGTTGTGTGAGGTTTAAAATCGCCAAGTTGATTTCATGGTGCAGGATACTTCTACCGACCGTTATGCGGTGCAAAATTTCAAGCCAATCAACTTCGACTAAAAAAAATTTCGCTCGACCCGAGGAGAACTCACATATCTGCAAAATATTACGTCTTTCTATTCTTCAAAAACGTTAATCTGTTATGAGTGTCTCCAAGTTGAAACTAGCTTCGTGAACTTAACCCGTCACCTTCTCTCATCTGTCATTGGTCGGCTAAAGGCAGGGAGGCACTTTGACATCTTATTTTGGAGATACGTGAGTTCAGCTCGGACGAATCGATTTTTCGCATTGCTGTAACTACACTGCACGCCAGCATCAGAGCGTGGGATTCTACCCAAAAATATTGTATCCAATCTAGCTTGGCTTCATAATTCATGAACATGATCTTCAACCTGCATTGTTGTCATGTTGGCAGTACGTGCCGCCGGCACTGCTTCTGGACGACAAGTTGCTGTCCCTGTTCCCCGAGCATCGCGGGAACCTGCAACGCGCTGGTGCGGTGCTTGTTTCCCGCTGCGGCCGCAAGGTGTCGCTAGTGACGACGCGTAACCTGAAGAAGAAGGGGATCCCGGGGCATTACGTGCTTGGCTACGTGCTTGGCGGCGCCCACGGCCTCAGGCCGCTGACGGTCAACTGGTGCGACAAGAGGTGCCCCGGCACGGACCGTTGGTCGTGCTACTCGTGTGACCAGGACTAAGAACCCCCCGTGGACGTCGCCTTTGAGCAGTAGGCGGGAAGACTGCTGTCTTCTTCTGATTTCGCAGCGCGCACAACATGTACCGCACAAGTTCGTTTTCAGTTAATGAGCTGTGCTTGTTTTGACAGATAGTTAAATGTGATTCAAGAGAAATGGGTGATGTGAAGTACGTCTCATTTTGTATGTGCTCGACTATACGTTTAAAGTTTGCAAGTATTTTAACATTTTATGTCCGTTCTACAATGGTCATCTTTTTTATGGTAACAGGTTATGGAGAATGACTCAAGCCTTGTTGCTATTCTTCTTGTGAATGTATGATAGCAGGATTTTTTCAGTCTTCACTTTGAGATAGCTGCATGAGTACTGCTGTGTGACAAATGTAAGCATTTTATCCTTACAGACGACGCATATTTCCGCGCATTCGCGACAGTAATTTTTGTTTTAGGTAAACGTTTTTTTATTAATGAATACTTTCATCTGTCTTTGAGAATTAATAAAGCTCTTTATACTCCATTTCAATCAAGTTGTACTTTTTCATTTCCCATTTAGGGTAATACCTACCTCTTTGTGGAAATAGGCTTTGTGAAATGCGCATTGTGTTCCTTAATTTTGTCCTAAAGGTAGATAGAGACACCATAGCAGACACCTTACATATTGTGAAGCATATGTGAACGTGGATGAAATCCATGCGGAGCTAAACAGACAAACAACAGTTAACGTTACCATTGACAGCGCTTAAGGGGCATGAACGGTAGGCAAGCCAGCTCGACACGGGAGCAATGCAGGCGTGCCTACCTCACGGGCCGCTTAGAGAAATACTGCACTGTAAAAATAATCCGAGGTTTGGGGAGCGCCTTCCTGAAGAAGGTCTAAAGATCTACGAGAAACAGGTAAAAAGTGCCCTGATTCAGGAGAAATTTGCCTATTTCTCGTAGATCTTTATACTGGGTTCAGGAAGGCGCCTCCCAAATCTCGGATTTTTTTTTTAACAGTGTGGGGAGTGGCGTGATTTCTTGAGGCTAGTTCATTACTCGGATGTGGCAACCGCGTATTGCAACAACCAGCAATGTAGCAAGTGGCAAAGCTCTGTCTAGACTATTGATAAGAGCTATCACTTGAAACAGCAGGTGCAGGGCGACTTTGCACCTGTTCACTACCTTCAGGTGGAAAACTGTGCAGTACACCTGGCCTACCTTCCAGGGGCGTTGGGTCCCACGCAATTTCGAGTACATTATTCACCACCCTTCCCAGGCCCTTCTGGATCTGCGCCTGGAGGGTCGTTACTAAGTGAGTCCAAGCCACTAAGGTTTTTCCCCGAGTTGACCCTAAGGACTGCTGGATCAGAAAGGTGCCGTGATCAGATTCCGTTGAGCTTATCTTTGCTTTACTCTCAGCAGGTTGAAGGCTTGAAGGCTCTGACGTAAGAGCGGGACATGTGCCTAACACACCTGGCACGTGTTGCTTGAAGAGAAGGACTTGCACTAAATAGCGGTGGCCTCTCAGACCTCCATTATCGTTCCTGTTAAATGAACCTTTGCCCGACTTGATTCCGCCGTCGTAATCCACACCTGTTATTGGTTATTGGTAGAAATTGAAGGGAGCTACCAGAAAAGCTGTTTGATTAAGACTAAAGTGGACACTAAGCGACTAATGTGCGTAATTTGTTACGGGCACTTTTTGAACAAAAATTACTTAAAAAAAATAAAAAAAATTCGTTGATACCGTGAAACGTCCAGAAATGACATTTGGAGAAGTCAGAATCGCTTCATTTTGACTGGGCTCACACTTACGTCGGACTAAATAGCGATGACCTGAATGCGAAAAGTTTGAATTTGTTATAGTCGGGTTAAAGTAAGTCATTTGGAGTCGTCGAAAAAGAAACTGCCCATATATGCGACTAAAATTAAGCTTGTGCTGGAGCACAGAATCAAAAGTGATCCCTATAAAAATAATCCACCGCTGCTGTAATTAATTTTAAACAACTGATTTACGTAGTATTGTAGTTAATCGCGTGCGAAAAGACTAAAAAAAAACAAAAAACAATTGCTTGCCCTTTGCCTTTATTTTGAGGTGTTCGCACCTCTTTTATACCCGAGCGTTGCATTGTGAATGCT
Source organism: Aptinothrips rufus (assembly GCA_902196195.1). Lineage (NCBI taxonomy): Eukaryota > Metazoa > Arthropoda > Insecta > Thysanoptera > Thripidae > Aptinothrips > Aptinothrips rufus. The sequence continues at coordinate 5,569 of CABIKL010001765.1, forward strand.
GTTTTCTTGTGCACAGTCAAACCTCAGTAAGCTCGTGAAGCTCGTCGAGTCCTTGGGCAAGGAGTACATAAACAAGTACTTCAGTCTGACGTCTGGCAAGAAGTCTGTTCGCCTGATGCATCCTCTGAAACTCAACGCACGCGTGATGAAGGGTTTCACCATCAGCACTGAGTCCCGGGACATCATCGAGCAGATCATCCTGGAGCTCGCACGCAGCGAGTGACCACGAGCATCTGCATACCTAACTTTAACGAAATGTCGCCTATGATTGCAGCGGTCAAAACGCCACAAAATAAATAAGAATGGATTGTATTTGGTGTATGTTGTTTACTTCTGGCTACAGCAACAAAGGTGATATCTACCCAAGTGTGTCATTCTGATACAAGAGGTGATGTTTGCAGATCACAAATATTCGTTTTGCTTTACGCTCGCTCAAACATTCAAATTTGGAAAACTGGGAAGTATTTTAAGAGAACAGAATCTCTCTCATAATATTAAGGATAAGTGACGGGCTGCCTCAAATACCCTTTTCGGTTTACAACTTCAATTTCAAAATATTTACAAATTTGTAAGAAAAGTTGTTTATTATCATAGAAAGTTCGTCCTTCCAAGTCACCTAAAGAGTGGCGCCTACCTGCTCGGGGGCCCTCGGTCGAGGATCCGGGTGAGGGTGTGTCGCTCGAGTTGACCGTCCCCGGCGCTGCAACGCTCACAGCATGCGGCCTGCACGCGGTACACCAGAACGAATGGACGCCCTGGCTCACACAGTAATGCGCCTCGCAAGTGGTTCAAATATTGACTGAAACTCTTCGACGATGGTTTCATTCGATCTATTTATACCATTGCAGTGCCCTTTTCACGAAGAAGCCAGTTTGTACTGTGATTTCCAGGTTTTGCAAACTTTGTGTTGAGCGAAGGCCAAACAGAAGGCGACCCCCGTCTGAACGTGAAAATCACAGTACAAACTTGCTTCTTCGTGAAAAGGGCACTGCAATGGTATAAATAGATCGAATGAAACCATCAGTTTCAGTCAATATTTGAACCACTTGCGAGGGCCTTTACTGTTTGATCCAGGGCGTCAATTCGTTCCGGTTGCTCGGTGCCGTCCGCATGCAGGCCACATGCTGTGAGGGGTCCAGCACTGGTCCAGCGCAGGGTCGAGCGACACACCCTGGCCCCCGAGCAGGTAGGCGCCACTCTTTAGGTGACTTGGGGAAATCGTAATCTGCAGACTCACTTCTTAAGAATGACAAATAAACATCAAAAAGTGTTAGCCGTCGTGGCCGTAATTGGTTCTTATCGTTATGACACGCATATCCGTTAAAAATAAACAACCCATATGATTTGGTTGCTGTTTTGAATTGGTTTTATTAAACATTTGCAACATCGTTTCGGATATCACTACTATCAGTTCTATCTCCAGAGGGTGCAGAACTGTTCGCAACTCAACTTAAGGCGCGTCAAAATCGTAGCAGACGACGATTTTGCCAACACTTCTGCGAACACAGTTAGCCGATATTTGCAGTGTTAGAATATTTTTTGACGAAAAGCTTTTATGGCCTCCGTTTTTGCGTTGCGTCTCACTGTGCAACACACGACTCCGCAACGTGGTGAAATGCCGACTTCAGCTCCACGTGCCTAGTTATTTTAAGCGAACTGGGAACATTCTCCTCATTCTTTCACAGTCGCAACTTCTCTCGCGTTATCGCACCTATCGTACCTACCACGAGCCAGAGTCGACTTCAAAGACCAACTGGTGAATGGCTTCACTTCACAGGACATCACATTTCCGGCGACGCACGGAAACGGCAGGTCGGACGAGGTTATGTCCCTGTGTGTACAATACCTGTATACTTCGTCTGCCGTCAACTAACTCGGAAGGACGCGACACGCAACCCGACCAAACCGACCGGCACGAGTACTGACCACCGACACACTGACAACAACAAACACCAGTCCCCGCCGAAACTGTCGTGAATGAACGCGCGGACACGCGCATGCGCGAAGCTGCCTGCCGCTGCGAATTTTCCGAGCCGAGTGGCTGAATAGCGCAGCCGAGTGGTGAACGAGTAGAGCCGCCGCCAGCCGAGGCACACAGGCCACACAATCGGGTCCGCGGCGAGCCGAGACAAGCCGAGCCGCGCCACGTCATGTCACGCCACGCCAAGCCACGCCAAGTTACGCCACGTCACGGCACGCCACGTCACTCCACGTCACGCCACGCTACGTCACGCCAAGCCACGCCACGTCACGCTACGTCACGCCACGTCACGCCACGCTTCGTCACGCCAAGCCACGCCACGTCACGCTACGTCACGCCACGTCACGCCACGCCAAGCCACGCCACGTCACGCTACGCCACGTCACGGCACGCCACGGCACGCCACGTCACGCCACGGCACGCCACGCCACGCCACGCCACGTCGCGCTTATGAACGAATGCCGCCGCTGTGACTCACTGGGCCGCACGCGACTCGCTGCGCTACGCTACGCCACTCCACGCCACTCCCGGCACTTAGTATTTGGCGCCACGGTGGCAGGCACGCCCGCCGAGTAGACCTGACAGATTGGTTGCCTGCCAACCAGGCGCTGGCTTGTGAAAAGCAGTGATCAGTCAGTGGAGTGGTGGCTGCTGGTACCGTCGGTCATCTCGGCTTCTGTTACCCGCGTCTGCGAGCCAAATAGGAATTGTGGCGAAATTTCGTCAAGCGATTTATGACTCTCAACTGAACTGGGCAATTAATTGCACTTCGGAGCACAAAAGTCGGTGCCTAAATGCCCTATAGAGGTCTCACAATTTATGCATTCTGTTCCAATTTTTTTTTAATTTGTCGGAACAGGATGATTTATGTCCGAAATAGCTGATTTATTTTTCAATATGTCAGGAAAATTTCCGACCGGGCGTTCCCTATGGGAGAGAAGAGAGTGGTCCTCACTTATCACCATATCACCAATCATAGAGCAATGACGTCAGAGGTCAGCTGACGATGGCAACTACCTCTTTCTTAGTGGACGTAGAAAAAAAACTGCTGACCTGACTTCTGATTGATGGATGCAGTACTTTGAGAGTACGTACCGTTAATTTTGCGTACTTTGCAAATAATCGGTGGCTAAGAAATCTCGAGCACACTCTCAGCAACTCATTGACTTTTTCTTTATATGTTACAAAGTTTTTTAAGCAGCAATATAATGTACTCTTTTCTTCATAACCACAAAGTAATTGCTTGCATACAATGAACTATTGTTTCCTAAGTAAAAATATTTAGAAAAAAAGTCAATTATACTGACTAAATTCTTTGTGGTTAGTGACGAATTCCTTTTTAAGCAATTGCTGCACAAAAAACTAAGTAGTGTACATAGAAAAAGTCCGAAAAAGTCAATAAGAGGCTGAGAGTGAGTGGATTACCTACACCTACCTACTACCAACAACACAAAATTATGCTAAATGTATTTTTAGACATAAGCTTGTGTTCAAATAATGCAATAACAAAAACAGAACGCTGCGTTTTGAACAGAGTTGAAATTTTTGAACGCAGTTACCGACTGACACAAAAAGGGCATGTGGGGATTCGTTGCCTACAGTACCCTTCCGTTGAAAGGCGCTACAGAGTCCCTGGGAGGTAGGCCTGTCTGTTACTCATCTGAGTCGCGCGGGCTTGCCTACCCTTTCCTTGACAGGCGCTACAGAGTCCCTGGGAGGTAGGCCTGTCTGTTACTCAGCTGAGTCACGCGGGCTTGCCTACCCTCTCCTTGACAGGCGCTACAGAGTCCCTGGGAGGTGGGCCTGTCTGTTACTCAGCTGAGTCATGCGGGCTTGCCTACTCTTTCCTTGACAGGCGCTACAGGGTCCCTGGGAGGTACAATACCAGTCAAAAGTATGCCTTCACCACTCGCGAAATCAAGTTCTTAGCGAAATGGGGCGTGCGCAGGCCTATGAACTGGGGGGGGGGGGGGGGGGGGGGGGGGCTCATGACCTGACCCCCCGCCCCCTACTTATCTTATTGGGTTTGCCTGCATTAGCTATTGCCGCGGATGTAAAGGTTACGTTACGTTAGGTTTGAATCCTCATCCTTATCGGACACAATCGGATAGGTTTACTTCGTTGGGTTTACCTGCATAAGCCATTGCTGCGGATTTAAACGTTACGTTACGTTAGGTTAGGTTTGAACCCACATCCTATATCGGACACAATCGGATAGGTTTACTTCGTTGGGTTTACCTGCATTAGCCATTGCTGCGGATTTAAAGATTACGTTACGTTAGGTTAGGTTTGAACCCACATCCTATATCGGACACAATCGGATAGGTCTTGTTCGTTGGGTTTGCCTGCATTAGTCATTGCTGCGGACATCAAGGGTTTCGTCAAAGTTCCCATAACGACCGTACGACTTACCCATGACCAAACACCCCCAGTGATGCGGATCGATGATAAGGAAGTCCACCCCAACACCTACCCATTTGTGGCCGGAGGCCGGAGGCTACACATGGGGGGTCTGAGGCCAAGCGAGCAAAGCGAGTTAAGCAAGTATACTGAGTTTGCTAATATTTCGCAGATACAGGAATGTGAACTGGACCAAATTGACGTTTTGATTACGGGCGACCTGATGACCTTTCGATCGACACATACATCATGGATGTGCGCCTCTCGTCCTCTAGTACCGAGCTCTGGGCCTGCTTTTGAGGCTAAAACAGGGCAAAATATGTCGCGTAAACTCCGTCACGATTTTTACATGTAAAAACCCAGTGGCACCCAATATTTGAAACCAACTCAGAATTTCATGTTGAGTCTCAGTATGTAACGTGAGGCACGGCAGTTTGCGGCACAGCAGCTCTAAATCGGTTTTAGTGATTGAAAGTTCAAAAATACATCAATTTACTAGCATTACATTAAATCTACTTCCCCGCCCCTAAAAGTATAAATGTCTGAAGTGATTTTGAAAGCTGAGAACCCCACCTTTCGGTTGGTAAAATAAAAAGAGCTTGCATAGGCGTCCGTAAACCAGTAGAGTCACTTAGAAGCCTCTGAGGTCGTAGCATCTAGGTCTTAGATTGCAGTGTGCTGTTCCGCAGTGTCAACTGGGCAAAACTTTTTTGATTTTGGGGAGTGACAATTATTTACTGATAAAAACAATAACCCTAAAAAAAAATCGAAATCCTGAGCAGTCACGCACGTCCTTTGAAATTTCGCCTTTGAGTTTTTATAGCTTAGTTACGGTACATTTCAGCGCTCATCGGTGTAAAATGAACTGGTTTTCACGCTGCAAAGTTTTTTTTGTTACTTTGAGAGGTTACCCTTTTAGCGAGGATACCATCTCCAGATCGTAAAGATGGTAACTGTTCGTCTTGTTCACATCCTTCGATATTCACCCCAGATCACTTTGGAAGTACGGTGTACAAATTTTTGGTAGTCCGTGGTAGTCCCCTGGAAGTCTGCTGGTAGTCCATGGGTCCAGGAGTGCAAAAGTAGGTTTCTTTGCCTATTTTCAGGGCCTGTGTATAGCTTATTGCCTACATTTAAGGCGGTGCTGAAGAAATTCTGGAAGTCCGGTGTAAAGGATTAACTCGAGTGACCTGCCCCTCGACAAAAGGCTTGCGACAAGAGTGCAATCCCAAAGGCCCTTATTTCAACACTCCCATAATGAACAGAAGGGCTTGCGGCACGTGTGCAGGCACTGACCCTAAGTGAACAGAAGGGCGTCCGCCATGGGTGGAGGCGCAACGACCCGCAAGCCGGGGAGAGACGATGACAGACTTATGGACACGCCACGAGTGTGAGAGAGACAGTCAGAGCACTGACGACTCCACCAAACACATACCACAACATTTAAAGCTGCAAATTATTGGTTGGATGTACATTACAACACCTATAAACCATTTATTCTTTATTGGCAAAACACTGTCAACTGACTTTAGAGGAATAATGATTAGAACGAAAATTTTAGAGGAAAAAAAGGGGCATAAATTGCGATCAGAGGTGAACGGCTTAGAGCTGACAGGACACGCCCAGGACACACCTCCAATTTATTAGATGTATTGCGTTCAGAGGTACACGACAAAGTGCCTTCCGATTAGATGTAGAAACGCTAGAGCTGCTAGACCCATGCCCAGCTCGAGGCGGGTGGCCGCTGCGCGCGCTCCGGTCGCCCCCCTGGCGAGCGCAATGTTGATGGGCAGCCCGTCCCAGACGTGCATGCGGTCCGGGGAGAAGTCGCTCCTCATGGCCATGTTGTCTATGGAGTCGATAAGGAGGTACTGGGCCCGCTCGGGCTCCGTCACCTCAGCCCACGAGCCGTCCGCAGTGGGGCGCCTGGTCATAAATTAAAATCGACAAGGCTCATTGAAATGGACGCCTGCTTGTGTTCTTTTACTATTCAGTTTTTGACAGCTCCCATTGTATATGTATACAGAACAAAAAGGACTTCCGAAGACTGCAGCAAAAGAACGCACAGAAAGTTTCACTTCTTCTATTTGAAGGAAATGGGAATGGCCTATGGTTAATTCCCATAAGGTTGAAGGCTGGCCCTGAGTGGCCCTTTAATTTGGAGCTTTCAAACTTGCAGTGCGGAGGGAAATTTTCCCAGTTTTGTGAAAAGATTACTCGTTGTAAGTAAAAAAAAGTCCTTACCCGTTGACCGCGAAGTTGACGAGCATTTTTATCAGCTTCTTTGAGAACTTGACGTCTTCGGAAGAGGGTTTATCATTTGGGAAATACTTGAGCGGGAAAACATGCAGCATGTCGTCCATGCCTATGACAGAAGCACGGAGAACAATCAGACTCGGCGAGCACCAGCCCAACCCAAAGCAAGTGAACCGTTTGATTTCCCTTACCGTACTTAGCCTCCTTAGCACCCCACAAGAAGGCTATGCTACGATCACTCTTGTAAGCAAACTCGTAAACGAACACGGGTGACTTTAGGTGCTTCTTGTGAAGCTTCACTGATTCCAGAGAGGAGTAAATGAAGAACGAGTCCGAGACGAGCTGAGAACAGGACAGGCAGTTAGGACCATTCGCAGAGGTATCAAAGGCGTCGTGAATCAAGTGAATCAACACTCACATCTATAAATTGAAAGACAGTTGATTCGTCGATGGCACGTTCACCGAAGTAAAACTTCCGTAACTTATCGAAAGTTTCTTTGACGGCCTTCTTCTCAGCGTGTGGGTCCGCAGATAGAACAATTGGGGCCAGCTCGTCGTACCGTTTGTCAAACTCGCTCAGGGCTCCCGCTTCAGCAATCGCTGATAAAAGAAAACCCCGTCAGGAAGATTACATCACTGTAAAAATAAATACCTGTTTTGGGGAGCCCTTCGCCCAAAACACGGGTGAAGTAACACCAGTTTCAAAATTTTGGGGGCTCGTTTGGAGGATTATGTAGAAATGCGTTTTCGAATGTCCTGATAATTTTGGTCTGGGTCTCAAAATGACTCCCAAAAATTCCAAAACTGGTGTTATCTCACCCCTGTTTCTTGGGAAGAGGTCCCCAAAACAGGTATTATTTTTTACAGTGATCGCAACCTAATAGTAGCATTATTTATTGTGCATCTCATTACTTTACACTTTATATTTTTTAAAGTGTAGAAAGTAGAATAGCAACTAGGGAAGAAAACAAAGGCATTCATTACCAGGAAGACAGGCCAAAATTTATGAAGAATAAACCAAAGAATCTGCTGAAAATTTTGGAGAAATGTGTGATTATTGTAAATTTTGCTCACGGACAACTCCGACGCCGCCCTCTTGGGCGTTGAAGCCCATTATCACGGGGACGTCGTGGGCCTGGCCAGCCGCGTACACGTCCGCCGGGTGGCGGTCCAGGAAGGCCTCCGGGCCGCGAGGCTCCGCGGTGATCGTGAAGGTCAGCATGGGATGCGCCCTCCACTGCAGGAAGTCCTTGTCCGTGCCCGTGATATCCGCAAAAGACTTGGACATGAGGCACTCCTTGATCTGCGAGCTGTTCTGGGTGGGGCAGCCGAGGAAGCCTGCCAGCTGGACCGCGCGCTCCCTGGCCGTCGAAGGAGGCTGGTAGGAGAAGGGCCCCAGGACGGAGCCGCTACTGGCCATGACCCGGTGGAACAGCCCCTTGGTGAGCGGAGACACGCTCAGCAGGTGCACCGAGTCCCCGCCCGCACTCTCCCCGTAGATGGTCACGAGGTCCGGGTCGCCGCCGAAGGCGCGGATGTTCTGTTTGACCCACTGGAGGGCGGCCACCTGGTCCTTCATGCCGTAGTTACCCGGCAGAACGTCGTCCCCGGTGCTCAAAAAGCCTGAACAAACCAACAAACAAACAACTGTTATTCCTTCTACAGGACTGGCGAGGATCAATCCTAAAGCGGTTATGTTTGAGTTAAATATACTTATATTTGTTTACATTCAGAATTTTAAGGATTTTACAGTTGTGTACTTCGAAGCACTGTACAGTTGCGTGCGGTTTCTTTTAACGATTGTACGCACACTGTTAAAAAAATCTGAGATTTGGGGAGCGCCTTCCTTAAGCCAGTATAAAGATCTACGTGAAAAACGCACATTTCCCCTGAATCAGGGAACTTTTTACCTGTTTCTCGTAGATCTCTTAGACCTGTTTCAGAAAGGCACTCCCCACACTCTTACTTCCTTACTAACGAATTCGGCGGTTTGTTTATACACTACAAACAAATCCCAACCGTCATAACGTACTAACAAAATTCGTTAGTATTATGAACGAAATCGTTAGTATTA
>CABIKL010001766.1:0-14278 GCA_902196195.1 Aptinothrips rufus
CCCCCGACCAGATCCGTCCTCACGTCTGGAGCGGGTCTGGCTGATGAGCGGCAGCGAGTAACTAGGCTGGTCAGGGAGGTATCCGCGGGTCTCCGCGGGGTCGGTGGAATGGCATACGATAACAAGATGGGGTACCGATGGTCAAAACACGATCAGTGGGATTTAGTTCATTTTAAATAACTTGTTTTATAGTTACAAGCCAGAAATTTCAACAATGCTGTGCTTTGTGCTACATCCCGAAGTTAGAAGCGCACTGAGTTAATAGATTTTGCTGATATTACAAAGCAAATATCGATTCCCAACTACGCTCGGAGGACGTAGACACCTCTCAATAAAACGGACAATTCTATCAGGCCTTGTAACTTCTCTTCTAACTGTCCTACAAACTTGTTATTTATATGCATTTTCTCGTAATTTTAACGTGAAAAATATGCAGGTTGTTAGAAATAGATCGTCAAAAATTTGCTGTCATCTCAAATAAACACATAAATCACATCGAATCCCCTGTCAGTCCCTTCTTCGGGTCGCTCGAGCTACAATAGAGCAGTATACCTGGACCCGGGAACCCTTGCGGACCCGTACAGTCGCGCAAAGCTTCTTCGACTGACTTGCTGACTAGTGAAATTTGGCCAAACGAGTGTTCGTATCTGTAACTTTGACGCCTTACGATTATAGATATCGTCGTCGAGTCTTATCCAGGCCAAAGATAAAGGATAGAACGATAGCGCTACAGAGCCCTTTTCCCGAGAAAAGGTGCCCAACGACCTACACAGCAGTTCAAAAGGACCCTATTTTAACGTTTTTTGAACGGTTTAAAAGATAATTTCTAGTTCAAATTTGCCGAAAAGCGCTCTGTAGCGCTATCGTTTCGTCCTTCATCTTTGGCCTCGAGAAAGTTTCATTCCGATATCTGCAATAGCAAAGCGTCAAAGTTACAGATACGAACTGCCTGCACGGCTCCCGAAATGGTGACTGAGGCGCCCTCTTAAGAGTATTGTATCGTGATTACATGTGGAAAGAAATTCCTTGCTAGCGCTGATTCGCATCGGGCTGGGCAGGTCCGGGCGGGGCGGGCACGCGGTGCGCAGGCTTAGGCCTAGTGTCACGGACAGAGTGGGGAGGAGGCGAGGGCTCCGCGCAGCGCCCGAGGGTGTTGTCCGGGTGTTTGTGCGCGCGAGCGAGGCGAGGAGCCCTCCCCGCCGCGCTGCACCTGACCGGCAGCATCAGTTCGCCATCTTAAACTGAGAACTTGCCTGTTGTGTCAAATATATTCGCGAATATATTTCATTTGCGGGAGGCACGTCCGATATTCGGGATGAAAAGTAAAAACAAACCGCGAGTGAGTCACACATTCCAGTTGAGCAAGGAATTGGAAGTGAAGAATGTGTCCTTGGATCTCGGAGCGATAGCATTTGAAAGGGTTGAAGTAGAGAACTATTATCTTTGAGCCTTTACACGCACGGTGTCACCTCCACACTCACTCTCAGGTCGGGACAGAACAGAACACTCTCGCTCTCCGTTTCAGACGCGGCTACTAAAGTTCCAATCCCCGCAGTCTAGAGTTTCTACAAAGATTTTCTGCTTTAATTTTTTCTTTTTCTTTTTTTTGAGAGATGACCTTTAATTTCCAATTTTGAAACCTAAATCCGTCCAATGATTGATTCTCCGCGTAATTCATTGCCAGCGAGAACAGCTACGAATTATGGGTGAGAATCACGGTCCACGAAAACATAATTTCCTAGATTTATTTTTCATTACAAAATTTTACTTTTGCAAGCAGATGGGACGTTTCGGTTGCGAATGATAATTAGTACAGATCGAATGCAGATATCTTCCATTGATCCGTCAGAGTATCACGGCAGGATCCCGCGCTACTCATGGCGCCGCCCGGTCGGAACTGGTCGGATGCTGGCGGGCAGTACTAGCGCCGCGCCGAGAACAGTTAGCTCTGGTACCGGTTCACGTGTCGTCCCGAGTGAGTGTGAGGAGAGGAGGCAGCCGGCGCGCCGGGCCGGTTTGCTCCGAGTGCACAGAGACAGAGAACAGACAAAATTTGAAATCATCGACATTGCAGGGTCAAGAGCTGCGGCCCCTCGCTGCGAGCAAGGTTTGCTGCGCCACGCAGCGCCACGCAGCGCCACGCCACGCCACGCCGCGCTGCACTCCGCCCATTGGGAGCAATTGTTTGCCCAGCGGGTTGGGTGTTTTACCGTCTAGCAACTGTGAGATCCGGGCCACGGGACCCTCTAGGGACGCGCGGAACCCAGATACAATAAAAATAATCATATTTCAAATCGACGAGTATTTTGTTCCAAGCGGATACCACACTAATTTTGTCATAAGCAAAATTTGGTGGATATAACTAAAAATATAGTTGATGTGACCGAAGCGATGAACAAAACCAACCAAGCAGGTCAGGTTGGCTAAATTTTGGGTTAATTCCTCAAAACAAAAATGTGTGGTATACGCTCAGAACGAATTAATTTGGAAAATTTATCAAAGTTGGTGTCGATTACGATAATTTTTAAGGGGAAGGCGCCTAGTGCTTTGAGTTGCCGCCTAGCGCTGCTCTGATTATTGTGAGCAGACCGGAACTTCCTTATCTCCCTGCGTGTGAGCAGCCTGTCACAGCAGTTCTCTCAGGAGTAGCCCTCAGACCAGTTTCAAGATGCTGACGAACTGCGTCAGGTAGAAAGGTGTGCCCCTTCGTGTGTGCGGCGCCCTCTGCTCGAGGAGACCTTGATCTCTGCCGCAGGGCGCAGTCAAGGTCACCCGTCATATGTAGGGCGGGACGATGTCAGGGCGGGGCCAGGCGACACGAGCCGACAAGACCAGCGGCCCGTCGAGCTGCAATGGACACCCAGTCAGCCGCGCCCGCCGCGCCCCGCGCCGCACAGGGGGACGTGGCAGTAGCTGGACTGCGAGGGGCCGGTCCGTTAAAACTTGAAGGACGCCCCCCCCCCCCCTTCCCCAGCTCGCGGCACGCGTCCGATGGATGCACCAAGCGTAACGGTGTTATGTGAGTGTCCGGCTCATTCAGTGTTCCAGGCTGCGAGCGTGGCTTGGCGTGGCGTGGCGTGGCTTGGCGTGGCGTGGCGTGGCGTGGCGTGGCGTGGCCGCTAGACGACCACTCACTGCCCTGGCTGCGTGCCGTGCCGTGCTGTCATCTCTCATCTCACTCCCTCCTCATGACAGTCGCGTTGCAGTAGCAGAGATCGACCCCACCCACGCTGGCTATGGAGGCAGCGGTCCCGGTGGGCCAAGGTACTCGTCTCCACCCGCCTCTATTGTCCACCTCGGAGGAAGCCAACTACTTGACCTACTCGTTTCGAACCCCCTGACCAGTCTGCCAGCGGGCTGTGTGGTGTGTCACATGAAAATAACTCACCTGTTGTCAATTAGGCCTCGGCCTCAGCCAGGTGTTGCAAAGTACATGTTCGATTTTATTATGTTTTATTTTTATTTCCTTGTCCGATAAAACCGATTAAAACACAAAAGCATACGAGAGGAGGCGAATTATTTGACTGATGTCGAAACAAACAGCGAACTGTCGTGTGACGTCATCCCGGCCCTGGGTATGTTGACTCAGTTCGCGGTGACGTCAGCAGGACATCCGGATCTCTCGTGGAGGGAAGTGCCAGGGGCGTGAGCAACACACCAGAACCGTCCCCATTTTCTGAAATTTTGATAGGTTTGGAAACACTACCGGAAACATAGTTTCAGTCAGGTCCAGTGTACCGTTGCGGCATAGATGCGGCTGAAAACAACTGGATTCCGGACGAAATCCCTCCCCATTCTTTTCATCTAATGCCACACCCCACCCCACCCCGCCCTGCCCTGCCAGGCCACGCCACGCCCCCTCGGGTCAGACCCGAAGGATGTCATCGCCCCACTCCTCCGGTCGGCCCACATCCCACGGCGCGGTGCGGCGCGGCGCGGCACTCACAGTGATGTCCTTCCCCGTGCAGTCGCCTCCCCAGCCACCGGTCAATATGGCGGACTAGTCGGGATAGCCATCTCGCTTCTAACCCAATAGGTCTTTAGTAACGCTGACACCACTCCGCTTTGACTACGGTATGAAGCAGAGTGAAGTTGTTCTGCTCTTGCGGGGGTGAGATACGTCCGCTGCGGCGGCGTCGCACCAGGAGGTGCTCGTGACCGCGTGTGTTAGCTGCCGCGGGAATCTTCCAGGCTCACCCAGAATACCTTCACACTTTCACTAGGCAGGGCGAGACGATGGGCACGTCACAAACACACGCCCAGCGGCATGTATTGTCACCGCGGGACCGGGGGGGGGGGGGCTCTTCCCTAGACTTCCAGCAACTACTTACTGCAGCCTCGTCGCCCTCCCCCGCTCCCTGGACTCTTCTCGATTTTTTCATGAGCATATTTCTTATATCCAACGATAGTGACCAGAAATAGTAAAATGTGTCAAATCTTTTACAATACTTGCACTGTTACCTACCATCCCTTTGGCATGACACTACTAAGAAAGTATGTCTGAAACGCGAAAGCAATGTTTCACATGTTTCGCGAGTCGTTCGTCATTTCAAACATTTCGGTTGTTTCTGGCTGTGGCGCGAGCGACAACGACTCGTCTCGTCCATCCGTCGCGACGAGAACGCGACGCTTTCTCGGATCCACCGCCCTGTCCTGCCACCAGCCCGGTAAATGAAATACCTTCTCTCAACGAGGAGGAGGAGGGGGCGGGGGGCAGGAGGGGGAGGGAGGGGGAGCTGCTCCCACGTTATGGAGAGCAGTAATAAGGTGCATCTTCTTGGGACAGCGGCGGCTGGTCTGAGGAGGTCACAGCTTCTTGCTCTGTTTGTGGTGCTCAGGGCTCGGACCTGCCGCCCTGGAAGTGCACTCGCTCCGCGTCCAGGATGGGACGCCTCGTGCGGGTCCGCCGTGCATTGTGTCAGACTGCAGCCTGGGAGAGGGAAAAGTGAAATGATACACTCATCGTCACCAAGAAAGTACTCTCGATTGATGCCTGCCATGATATAACCCGGCAGCTATTTGTATGTGTCTTTGTTCTCAGCGTTAAACGTTCACTATAGAAGAAGTGCGGGGAGAAGCCCCTCAAGTCAGACGGGCGTCGACCGCCAAAGCGACGCGCCTGAACGTGAACACTTTGGTCGTCTTGATAATAGTTGTTTATCACTCGTCCATTTCATTTCACACGGTGCTCGCCGCTCAGTGGGTGACCCTGCAGGCGGGGAAGCGCCGCGCACAGTGGGCCGCGTGCTGCACTGCCTCCTGGCCGCTGGGCTCAGTGGGTGACCCTGCAGGCGGGGAAGCGCCGCGCACAGTGGGCCGCGTGCTGCACTGCCTCCTGGCCGCTGGGCATGTGGGCGAACATGCGCTGGGCGGGGCTGAGGCGTCGCCACAGCTCCTGATCCCTCTGCGCGCGGGCCGCGCCGGCGCGGGGGTCGTCCCCGGGGTCCCCCCTGGGGTCTCCCTTGGGGTAGGCCCCTCGGGTGGAGCTGCCCAGGACGGGCAGCAGAGCGCGCTGCATGCCGCGCAGGAAGGGCCCCGCCTCGCAGACCAGCAGCTGGATGCAGGCCGTGTCCGCGCCCCGCCCCGCCGCCTCGCCGCCCCCCGGAGCTCGCGAGCGTCGACCCCCTGGGCGGGGGAACCGCGCCTGGATCTCCCGGATGATCCGCTCCGCCAGGTCGGGGTCCTGGGCCGTGCGGAGCGCGGGGGAGTCCTGAGGAGCCGACACAGAACAGAGGCATCAGGAGTAATAGCTTGCACCTCGCTGTTCACACAGTAATTGAAGGATCGCGCGCTTAGCGGCTTGGAACATGGAAACAACAAACGTAAAAAAAAGAAGAAGAAGATCCCGCATTTTGTTTTTCAAATCTCGAAATACTGAAAGAAATGGAAGTTAATCTTAAGATCCATGTTGGCCTAATTTAGAACTGATTTCCGGTTGAATGCTGTCTTGTTATCTTGCGTTTTCGCTCATGAATGATGATAAGTTTGACGAGTAGGCGCTCACGGGGAGTCCAGTCTGTCGTCGGGACTGCCAATGACTGGTAGCGGCACCTGTTCGTGAAGTCGTGGCATGGCCTGCGCCTTCAGACTGCAGGCTAGGCAACCCAACTGACACGCGCGGTGACTGTCTGCACCCGGTACCAGGCGCAGGCTCGAGGCCCCAGCACTGGGCTGTGTTCACACGTAACTGGCACCAAACCATCCAGATCAAGACTTATCCTAACCTTGAGGGCCGGGTTGTCCAGGATCCAGGAGAGGGGCGACCCGGGGGGCTCATCCTCGTCCTCGTCCTCGTCGGAGGGCTCGCTGCTGCCCGGTGCTCCCGAGAGGTCGTCACCGCGCGCGGGGCTCCATGCCGAGCTGTGTCTGCCCTGGGTAGGCGAGGCCGCCTGGCCGATCAGAGAACTACTGATCTGGAAACAGTCACAGAGTGAGATTCGAACCACCCTCTCGATTAAACAACCATCGTATCAGAACTTGATTGAACGAAAACGCTTCAAAGTGAATCTTATCGTCAGGATAAGGAAAGTTGACGGTCAATGTTCAAGAAGGCGGCCTTGCTCACCAGCTGCGCCAGGAAGATGACGCCGTTGAGGGCGATGGCCCCCAGCTTGCTGGAGTCCAGGCCCAGCAGGCGGAGTATGCCGCCCAGCACGGAGGGCTGCTGGCCGTGGTGGGGCGGCTGGTGGGGGTGGCCCTGGGGGTGGTAGCCCTGCTGGTAGCCCTGCTGGTAGACCTGCTGGTAGCCCTCGCCTGTCACACCCCCCGCCCCCAGCCCGCCCCCTGGCCCGGGCCCGGACACCACCCCAGGGTCGCCGCGGGTCCAGGTCGGTCGGGGACCCCCCGCCAGGCGGTGCCCGAACGCGCTGCTCACCAGGTTGGCCACCGTGTCCGCGATGCGCAGCCCCAGGACACGGCCCGCGTGGGTCAGGCTTTCACCCAGCTGGCCCACCACACCTGCAATCACAGTGTGGGACCGCTGGTTGAAAACAATCCAGCAGGCAATGACGAACACACCCATTCTGATCATGTGTGAGGTCATACAGGAATCTATGATCATATGTGAGATCATGCGTGAGGCCTTACAGGAATCTATAGAAATCTATGGCAAAATATACATATCACATATGAGCATGTCTAGTCACATTATGACGAGTGGTGTGATGTATGATGTATGTCACTCAATGGCTCATCTGTGATCAGACCCGGGCCGGAGCACTGACCTGCGGTGTCTGCCATGGTCCTGCGCTGCTGCTGCTGCTGCTGCTGCTGCTGCTGCTCCTCGGAGCTGGCGGCGTGGACGAGGAGCCAGAGCGCGGCGGACACCGCCAGAGCCCGCCCCAGGCCGCGCATGGTGCTGTGCTGACCCTGGCTGTGCGCGACCTCAACTGATGCTCGCCCCGCCTCGCCTCGCCATCGTCACGCCGCCCGTCACACCTGTCCTGTCACAGCCGTCACACCTGGAGTGCCAGCTAGCGGTTGTCACGCTCCACACTGCGCTGCTCTGCACTACATCACGCACTCCCGGAGCAGGGACATTGGACAGGGCGGGGTGGGGCGCGGCGGGGCCGGGCGCGGCGGGGCGGGGCGGGGCGGGCGCTCCTCCCGTTACTGGCGATGAGCGTATCTCTTGTGGTAGAAGGAGGTGTAGCCCTCCGCCAGCACCAGCAGCGCGCGGTGCATTCGGTCCACGTCCATCTGGACCAATGGACGATATGAGAAATGTACGATGTCGAAGAGTTGTGGTTTCCTGGTCTTGATCGCCCAGTTTGAAGAGCAAAAGCTACAATGGTTGCAAAAGTTCACTAATTTTGGTAACGAAACGTAAATCTTGAATCGGAATCAGCGTTGTCGAAAACCTTTAAAGAGACGCCTAAGCAGGTAATTTCAAAACTTTTGGAATGGAGCGTTGGAGTAATCTCTATATCTATTCGATTATCTCGATTTTGTTGATTGTTGTATTAGTGAAGTTGCGTCTTAGTTGGGTTTAACTAGGTTTAACAAGGAATGGAATCACTAAAAATTCAGTTTTATCGACAGAATGAGAATTTTGTTGGAAATGAGGTGGTCGGTGGAATGGTGTCGCTGCTGTACCTGTGGTAGCAGTCGAAGGTTCTCGTCGCCCCAGGTGGGCCACCAGTCCTGGGTGTCCGCGCGGGCCTCTGAATGGCTGCCCTCGAGGTCGACGTCAGGACTGGCCGCCGCCTCCCTGCGCCGCTTCCTGCCCGTCGTGGAGGACGCGGGGCGGGTGGGCCGCCGGTTGGCCAGCCTGGTGGGCATCATCACCATCATCACGTTGGCCGGACGCAGCTGCCCTTGGTTCGGGCCGTTGAAGTTGTTGTAGTTGTTGTAGGGGTAGAAGCCATACCCGCCTGAGAAAGACGATCAGTCAGGGTGGTGTGTGTGTCTCTCTCTCTCCCTATCTCTCTCTCTCTCTCTTTCTCTCTCACCGACTCACCGCCCTTGATGGCCTGCATGATGAGACAGAGCAGGTAGCCGCCGAACGCGAGGAAGGCGAGGAACGTGACGGACAGGTGGAAGATGGAGCCGATGTCTCCCTTGCCCTTCTTCTTGCCCTTGTTCCAGCTGATCCAGCCGCCATCCTCCTCCTCCTCTTCCTCCTCCCACTCCTCCCACCCGCCCCCGCGCCTTATGGGCGCCGCCGTGCTGCTGCTGCTGCCGCTGCTGCTGCCTGCGGTAAAGCTCAAACTGTAACCACAACTGCGATAAGCTTCTCCAGGGGTAGCCTGTATAACTAGATACCGTTAGAAAAAAGTTGTAAATTTGCGACGCAACGTGTACATTTTTTAATTATAATTTACATTTAGGTTGGCAAAGTGAAGAAAACGGACCGATAATAGTTTCATGAGAGCTCAATGTGCAACGGATCTTGGAACCGAAAATTCAGACGGACGTTGTGAACTAGCCGAGACAGAAAGGCACCGCAGCTACGTACCCGTCCTCCTGCCGCCCCAGTTGAGAGGCTGGGCTCTCGGGGAGCCGGGGGAGTCCGCCGTCGTCCACCTCCTGCTCGCGGCGGGCGGCGTCGAGGGCGGCTTGGCCTTGCTGTCACACTGGTCTGCAACAAGCCGGTATAGCAGCAGCAGCAGCAGCAGCAGCAGCAGCAGCAGCAGCAGCAGCAGCAGCAGGGTGGCGGAGTAAAGATAGAGCTTACCTTGCTGACAGGAGGGAGGGCCGCTGAGGTGGCCGTGGAGGTGGCCGGCGAGCCTCCTCAGCTCGGTCTGCACGCGCAGCAGCTTGGACAGCGGCAGCTGGCTGAGACTGCGGACCTCCGCCTCGCCCGCGTCCTGCTGCAGGTCCTCGTCCAGGGCCTCCTCCACCGCCTCGCCCTGCCTGGCCTGCAGCTCGCCGTCCCCCGCGCCCTCCTTCTCGTCCTCCTCGCTGTAGTCCTCCTCGCTGACCTCTTCCTCGTCCTCGTCCTCGTCAGCCTCCCCCTCGACCTCGTCATCGTACTCCTCGTCTCGGTCATCGTAAGTGTCGTCGTACTCCTCCTCGTCGTAACCTGTAATAACGGTGCAGAGAGAGACCGCACAAAGTAACTTACAGCGAGCGTGGCCTGGGGCATGATTCTGTCAGAAATGAACGATCGATAGAGTCATTGACGGCCGGAATCGATCTCCTTTCGACAAGTATTTTGGTCAAATAATCGATCCAATTTCGATGTCGACGTCGATTTGGTACCATATTTCTCTGCGGTCCTAGAATCATAAGATTCTTGCATAACGGGAAGATTCTTACAAAACAATGTTGATTTTGTTACCCCTTTGTCCCCGCGTGGTTTATCAGCTCGGCAAGCGAGTGACCTTTGACCTCTCCTCTCACCTTCATCGTCGTACTCCTCATCGTCGGCGAGCCCGCCCTGGTCGAGCGGTGCGAGCGAGTCGTCGTGGAGGTCAGCAGCAGGGGGTAGCGACGCGGGCAGCTCTGCGCCCAGGGCCAGCACCTCCTGCAGGACAGCTAATTAGTTGTAGACATACCATAGGGCTCCCCAAGACGGCCATCATCACGTGCTAACTGGCACTTGTTTACAAACGAGTATTTTGTGAATCATGGCGAGCGAGCGAGAGGTAGGTGGTTAGCCGAGCACTGTAAAAATTGTAGTCGTCATTTTGACGACAATTCCATGTTAATTTTCGCTGTTACAACATTGTCGCTATTGCCGCAATGATGTCACACATATAACTTTGCTAGTGAATTATAACCAATATGACAATTCTATCGTCACATATGACGAACGTGTCGTTCAACTGACAAGGATTTGCCGTCATTTCCCTCAGATGAAAACATCTTCAAAATTTTTGTCGTGAAGGGGTGTCTCAAATTTTTACAGTGATTAGGAGAGTGCGTGATCTATGCATGCAGCAGTGACTGAAAGAAGGTTGTTCGCGAGACCCTGTCCCTGTCCGTCACACTGACCGGGGGCGGGGAGCTCGCCGTGAGGAGCTCGTCCTGCAGGGAGGCGCCGGCCGCCAGGAAGAGGACGCCGAGCAGGACTCCACGCGGCCACTCCATCGCGGGGGAGGAAGAACTGACTGACGAGACGAGAGCAGTGTGCAGCCGCGTGTCACTCTGTCCCAACGGGACGCAGCGCGGGGCGGGGCGGGGCGGGGCGGGGCGGGGCGGGGCGGGGCGGGGCGGGGCGGGGCGGTGCGCGGGGTGGACTCTGCGGCGGCTCGCTTCCTGAAGCACGTCCTCCCGGCCACGCTCGCCCAGGCGATACATTAGCATGGATGCGTTGCGCTTATTATTTTTCGGTTAACACGACATCGTAAAGCAGTTCTCATATTATGGAAATGTTCTCTGGAATGCATAAATTCCACTTCATGAGCGCGCGCCGCGGGGCGCCGGCCGGCCGGACCAGGACCCCGCCGCGGGGCCGGGCCGCCCGGGCAGCTCGCCTTATTTCTTCTCACTGTTTATCTCACCGTTGCGTCAGGGTTCATACGACGCGTACCCCCGTCTGCAGGAGCGAAACCGATCGATTTGATTGCCAGCTCATTTTTAATCGAGAGCTTATTCTCCAGTCAACTTGACGTAATAATAAAAAAAAAATACAGGGTTCGCACTGTTGCCGTGTTGCTAATTGTGCAAGTAGTTTATAAAGTATTCTGCAAGTCTGAGAGCGGACTTCGAGGGCGCGCAGTTTAGCAATTGAATCGACGGGCGCATCACTTCCTCAAAATGTGCACCCGCGTTAAATCAGTAAATGATATCACATAGCATTAAATACGTCTTTGAATTCTTTTGCATTTTTAGAGCATGCAGTAACCGCTTAGTATTTGTGCTAATCAGCTCAAATTTTCTACACTTAGTAAAATTCTCACGACACAATATTACATGTGCGATGCGCCCTTCGAAACTAAATCACTAAATGAATGGATTCGATAACTGCTCTTTTATTACTATCTTGAACAGCACCCTTCTCAAATTCGTTACTTTCAGGAGAATTGAAAACACGCCTCTCTCCAATAACCGGTGCAGTGAATCGGTGTGAACAGCTAATTGTGCTCATCCTCCCCGGCCCCGGCCCCGGCCCCGGGAGAGGCTAGGCTTGGGACCGGCTGCTGTGTGTTTAGGCGACCTCTTTACGACTTTTTTCTGTGAAGTGGGAATCATCGCGGCCACAAACGCGTAACGTCTTTACCGAGGAGCGTACTTCTACTGCGCCCATAAACCCTGGGACTTTTACTTCCACCCCGTCCCGTCCCGCCGCGGTGCTCTGGAAACTAAACTCACATCTCCTCGCGGCTCGACTCGCTAAAGCCAACATTGGAAGCCGCGTGAGGCAGCTCCCTTTGCGCGGGCAGTGCGAGTGATGAGCAGTGAGGGCCGGCAGGGAAGTACCAGCAGCGACTTCACGCCGCCTGGCAGTGGACACTGCCTTGCTCAGCCAGCTGGTCATCAACACACTTCAAGATGGCGTCTTTTATACTCTCCTCTAACTGCACGTACTACGACATGTCGTCAGTTTGACGGACACCCTGAGGAGCGGAGGAGGGTGGTCGTCGGCGCGAGTTACCGGGCGGCCACTGCGGGGAGCACGGTAGCGCTCTAGGCGTGCTTCGCGTGCGCAGAGGCGATACCCGCGCGCGTTGTGGCAGCGCTGGAAGCAATGCGCTGCGAGTGCTTGAGAACATCGGATTAGAATTCGCGACATCCCAGTTACGTTACGGCGACCCTCCTAGCCGCTATGTGTGTGTGTGTGTGTGTGCAGCCGCAGCCTCCGTCTTGATGGGGTGTCCCTGGCGCAGGCAAGGTCGCTGCTCGTATAAATCGAGGGGCAGTCACTCGTGTAGTCATGTACGCACTTAGGTTGTACCATTACTTCTCATCATGATGTATTTACTCCGTAATTTCATGTAATTTATGTATAGTTTCGTGTAAAATCCGCATGAGTAATCCGGCTATCCGGTAGCCCTTTGACTCTGTTGTTGTGAGTTGTACTTCCTCCACCTCTCGCTCTCCGATTGAGGCCATCTCTGAAGGTTACAGATTCCTACTCCGACCCCAGGCACCCGCCCCAGCCACCCCACCCACCCCACCACGTCCACCCACCCCACCCCACCCACCCGCCCCACCCACCCCACCCGCCCCACCCGCCCCAGCCACGCCAAGCCACCCCCTCCTCCTCGACCGCCCACAGACACCGACCAACGGGCTTCTTATTGCATCCTTGCGGAAATGTAAACTAAGTGACGTGGATACATCCTCTTCGCTCCGCTCTCTTTGTTTAGTCTCCTTCTTCCTTCCGCTCCCCCTCCCGCCTCTCTCTTCCTCAGTTTATTTACAGGAGCCACCCTGTCGCTGTACATATCGAGCCCAACCTCATTACTAGAATAAATCGATTCCTCTTCAACGGTGACGAACCGATCCGAGCAGAGAATATCTGTGCGCTTGCGGACCATGAGTGCGACGCTTTTTGAGCTGAGGGCTCGTCAATAAATTACATTTATGTTATTAATATTTTTTATTTAAGGGGATTGGGAGTCAGCTTGGCGTGCCAGGGGTCGTCTTTAAACAATTTATAAGAGCTGCGACTTGACTAAGGGTAATACTCCCATTCCCCTTAAGAAAATAAAAACATGTAGTTTATGGACGAGCCCTCAGGTGCACAAGGATACAGAGGAGCCCACTCACTGATTGACAGCGCTGTGGATGCCAAGCAGACGACGCTGTAGACTGTGTGCTTTCAAATTCCTGCAAGCTGAGCATGGTGGTCATTCCCTCCATGGGCGGCTTCCGGAAGCGACAACACATCGGGTTAAATACGACGCAAACAAATCACGACAGTGTTGGGTATATGGAGGATCGAATATGATCCTAACGCGCGGGGAGAAGTAGAGAGAGAGAGACAGAGAGAGATCACATAAACTAAAACTCATTTAAATTCCTGAAATTGTTTACGATTGGTTTCTGATGGCGTGGTGCGTGCCTCGGCTACCGTGCGCTTCGATCGCCGGTGACTTGTTCGCTGCGCCGCGCCGCGCCAAGACCGCGCTCTCCAGGTATTCGCGGCTGAGACCGCCCCGCCCCCCCCCCCCCCCCCCCCCCCCCCCCCCCCCCCCCCCCCCCCCCCCCCCCCCCCCCCGCCTGACCACACGGAGCGCTGTCTCCGAATTCATGCGCACTGAGTGAGTAACGTACGCACTGCGCCTGAATCGATACGTGTGAATGCATCGCAGGGACCTCAGGGGACCTGGAGCCTGGAGAGAGCTTGATTCGTAATTCAAAGGTCTTCAGAGAGGAGGACCTTTTGGCCGGCCCAAACAGCCTTTCAAATTGGCACACTGTCCTCTGATTTCTGTTATTTCTTTTTTTATTTAGTTTTAATTGTTTTTATTTTTTGTTTGTTGAAAAGTCAGCTGTCATGCCTTGCATTTGAACTAGAATCACACAAGATCACCACAATACATTCTTCTTCCCTTCTTTGATTGGTTAAAATTATTCAAGAATAAAAAATTTAATTCTTCCGGCCATTTTTGGAAGTTTTCATGTACAATATCTTGTGATGTCATGTAATCCAAAATCGAAGGGTCAGCTACACTACAATGCCTTCATTTTAAACAGCACACTTTTCATGAACGTAGCAAGCATGTTGGACGTCTATTAGCCTACTCGGCAACAAAGTCACTCTCACTATAGTTTGGATATTAAAATCTCGCTTTCTGAAATGCACGTCGTCTATCCGTCATTTTGTTACGAAACGACCAGAGCTGATGTATCTAACCCCCCCCCCCCCCCCCCCCCCCCCCCCCCC
>CABIKL010001767.1:0-14277 GCA_902196195.1 Aptinothrips rufus
TAGCTCGGGGGGTCGCCACAGTGGTTTCAAATCGCCAAAACGCGGCAAGAAATTAATTTTCCAAGTTGTGCGATTTCTAATATTTAGGCCGGCATCACGATGGACAGTTAATAAACAGCTAAAACCAGCTCATTTAGTTTTTGGCCCCCCTAACAAAGTTGAACTTTAATTTGAGGTTATGGGGAAAGTGTTGGGGGACCCATGGAATCGCTCCAAAAAGACTAAACTTTCGGAAGGATTCTTCGGAGGAGGCAGTTGTAAGGTTACATAAAAAGAGGTTGAACTCTATAAATTTAACCTGTGATTTTTGAATGGAATTTCAACATCTAAAGGAAAATAGACTAAAGTCGATGTCAAAGGTGGTTCAGATATATATTTTAGAAGAGAATAGAGGTACAAGAAAAATAAAAGTGGCCACACAGCACGTTACCCATCTGGTTGCTGCCTTGTCAGTCCACGTCCAGATCGCATCTGCCTGGCCAAGTTGCTCCGTGACGGGGCGGCAAGCTCGGATTTTGCTGAATTTCAGATTGCGACAGCGCTTGCCGGCCCGCTCCGGTGTGTTGGTGCGTGCTGGCTGCTCAACATTACAACTCACAGCGCACTCATGCTCTGATTTCATTTCTGAGGAAGGCTTGGCCTAATTATGTAGTTGACCTAATGAATTGTTGCTAACACAGTAGGCAAATGGCGGACAGTGGAACGAATCTTAAATCAATTTTCAAACTTGACTGGTTTCTGATTTTGAGCGCCGATTTCAATCGAGAAATGTCTAAAGAACTAAAATAACTATAGGTAAGGTACACGCCAGACAGTTGCCTCGCGTAACAGGCTGAGCTCGCTTGATTTTTTAAGCTTGCTCAGCCCGTCACGCTCAGCCCCTGTCTGGGCTCTCACCTAACCTAGGCCTGCGGCGCTTTCAGCTCGGCCATTCGGGCCTCGATTCAGAGTCTTCCAGAGCAAGCCAATATATTGTTGAAAAATTAGCTCCTGGCTGGCCTCATTGCCCTATTCGGAAATATGGTCACGTGAAGGCAAACCGCCATCTACATGTTTTTGGCCGACATACCATCTGGGCTACAATCTATCTGTTTGAGACCGGTGTACAGGAGCCCAGGAGCGTTCGATTAACTTCGAAAAGCATTTTCAGTGGTCAGCAACAACATCCTTCGAAAACCCTGCGGCGGCACCCAACTCCACATCATTAGGATACTTAACATTTCTGTACAAATCAACCCATTTAAGACCAAACTTGTAACGCCACCCCACACACGCTCACCCCCCGGGGAAAATGGACCATGATCGTATATGATAAGTTCCACTGATTTGATATAATCATGCATGCCATCTTATATGACCATATATGGCCTCATGCATGCATGCGCAGCCTCCGGAGATGTTCGTCACGACTATCTCCGGAGGCTGCGCATGCATGCATGAAGATATATCGATTCATGTGTATCAGCACACATGACTGAAATAGGCTATAAATGAACGCGCATGCGTCCACCTCACATATGCTCTGTTCCGGTGTCACGCATAACCATAAATTATGGAGTTATGCATGATTATGTATGGCACTAAATGGCCATTCATGATATCATATACGATCACACATCGCGCCATATATGAACCCGTATGCCACATCATATGTGATCTTATGGCGCCATGCATGATCATGTATGGCCGTTTTTTCTCTGGGCCCGTGCCGGCCTTTTTCAGGAAGCAATAAAAAGACGCGCACCAGGAACAGAAACGCTGCCGGCATTCCGAGCTGGCGGTCGACACGACGCGACGCGGTGATATGCGTTGGCCCAGCGACGAACACGCACCAACCTACGCCTCAAGTCGCCTGTCAACTCGAACCCCGCCGCCCTTCTTCCTCTCGACTGGGCCTGTTGGCTGGGTGGCCGATCCGACTGACCGTGCTGCTGTTACGCTGTCATCCTGCACCTGGCCCTATCACCGCGCTAGTCCTTCAAGTCTACAGGCCACTGCACTGACCAGTGCGCGGATTCAATCCGCGTGGTAAGGTAAGGTCGAGGTTGCTAGTCCCAAGCGGCCTTAGTGCAGCTCATCCTTTAAAAAGAAAACATTTCTTTATGGTATCGCCACGCAAACAAACACTCAATGTTTCTAATGTCTTAATTTTTACAGGTTCTATAAACATGTCAACTTCTTTAAAGCCAATGGTAATTGCTGAACTGGGGCAAAACGACAACAAATGTGTGGTCCATGATGAAGTATTAGAAGAGCTTCTAATGAGAGAGGATGTAAAGGATCGCTATGTTGTCCCTGTATCCATAGCTGGAGTGTGCAGAACTGGGAAATCCTTACTAGCAAATTTCTTCTTGCAGCATCTACAAGCAGCGGTTAGTATATGTGCAACATTGGCTTTCTGTCTTCCTTTATAAAAAAATCTGAGATATTTTCCTTTTTTATTCCGAAATTTGAAACGAAGGCAGGAGGTTTGAGCTCTGTGCTTTAAATTTAAATTTGGTCAAGCTGTAAACATGATGAAATGCGTCGACAGGGTAAAGATGGCTGGATGAAAGATGTTGAACCTGGCTTTGGTTTCCCATGGAAGTCAGGAACGGACGCATCAACTCTTGGGATAATGCTTTGGCCGGAGCCGTTTTTAAGAACACTTCCTTGTGGAATGCAGGTAAAATAACTGTAAAGGTCACATCAAGTAAGCTGCAATAACCCACAAAGTTGATTTGCTCACATCAGAAATCCTGTGTCCCAGACGTAGCCAACACACCATCCAACATGTGCGCGCGGACGATATGTTGCCTAACTGAAAGGCAGTTCCATAAGTTCATTCCTGTCGGTTTTAGTTAGCACTCTTTGTTTTATCACGCACGACTATGTGGGTCAATTTTTGAGTTTTGGTTTCCTCTCGCAGTATTAATGTATATATGAAACCACTTTCCTGTACAAAAAACAGTCGGTACTGGCCATCACAGAACACCACTTAAAATAAAAGGTTCCCTTTTATAATATGGGAGCAAACATCAGATTCCACTTCCTTTGCGCTTTCAATCTGGATGGATTTCTCGTGGCAATGATATCCTTGCAAGAAAACAAGCGATAAAGTTATCAGCGAACAGTCCCTGAATTGCAAGATTCACTAAAAAATTATTGAAACCATGGCTATCCATGCAATTCGTAAGCTCCAGTTTGCAATAATATTTTATTGCGTACACAGTTTCAATTTTATTGTTTTTACTCTATTTCTTTAGGTGGCGGTGTTTCTAATGGATATCGAGGGATTGTTTCATCCTACTCAGTCAAAAGAACTCAGGGATCGTATTTTCACACTCACAGCATTACTGAGCTCCATCATAGTGTACAACTTTCAAGGAATGCTGAAAACTACGGATATTGGTGGTTTACAGTTTTGCTGTGACTATGCTAACCTTGTCAATAGTTCACAATATCTTTGTGAAAAACTGCAAATCTTGGTGAGGGACTGGGCTTTTCGAACAGATCATGAATATGGATTTGTTGGTGGCAATGAGTATCTACAGAAGCTACAAAAGGTTCGTGCAGTGGATGAAACTATCTGAACGATTTGTTGGTTCGGTAAACAGTTTTGGTTCGGTAAACATATTTGATATTCTACGTTCCAAATTTTTAAAGACTCCAGATTTCTAGAATACATTGCGATTTTTCGTCCCTACAGGAAAATGAAGACGTAAGCGCATTTTTGGAGAGCTTCGAGAACACCTCAACGTTTTTGATGCCAAAAAGTGGCACAGATGACACATACCGGGGTGAATTAGGGGGTAAGTTACTCTCTCCGTGACACTCTCTGGGTGAAACGACAAGGAACCCGAAAGACTTGAGCGCCAGTAGTCCGAGCTCTTCAGTGAGAATGTATTGCAGCTGTTCCCAACCTTTTTTGGGGTCGCGCTGCCTTTTGACCGAGACCAAAAATTCGTGACCCATCTGCCATCATCACGCGACCCCGAGCCTTGTTACTATTTGGGGTCATATGTCTCGACTCAACGAGTCTTCACATCAAGTCGTAATCGTAATGTTTGGGTCTCAGATCCGCTCCGATCTCGACACAAGACACTGTGTACGGCTTCAATCGGGGCGCAGGTCTCCGTCAATGGCAGTAGCGCAACTCAAGCCTAAAAATCATGCGAACTTTGTCACGACACTTCCCGCCCGCAGTTTGCAAATTTGTACCACAATGGTCAGAAGAATGTTTAAATATGCTTAAGGCGACTGCCAGTAAAAAATAGTAATTAGTTATGTCAAAATAACCCAAATCGGATTAAAACTTAATTTCGAAACTTCAGTCCACCGTCCACCGTCGACAAATTTTGGTACAAAGTTGACGAATATGGACCAAATTTTTCCTCGTTCTTTACCCCGCGCGCCTACCCTAGCCCCATCCTCGGGGGAGCGGAACGAATATTGCAGTGGGTGAAATAACTTTTTCGGCCTACGTTCAACTCCGGAACTACAAGAGCTAGAGCTATGAAGGTGTGGTGTCGTTTGAAAGGTCTAGGGGCGAAGGGGTATCCGCCGAAAATGTGTACGACTACAATACGTACAAAAAGAAATAGGTGTAGTACGTCCTAATCTACGTGGATTACACTGAATACACTATACTACGCGGTAATACGTGGTAATACAGGCTATTACGTGGTAATACGCCCCATTTAACCAATACGTTTCACATGCCCCAATACGCGGTTAATACGCTCTAATACGCAACAATACGCTGTAATGCGCGACAATACCCTTTGATGAGGGTTACATTTCCGTGTAGAAATGCTCTAGTGAGTTTCTTTAACAATAAGTAAACAGCAAGACTAAACAAACTACATGTTACATAAATTCACAATATTTTGATTCTAGTCAGCCAGGAAAAGTATGGACAAGACGCAATATCAGTCATTTACAGCAGCAGCATCATAGATCTCAGTTCCTAGTTAGGTAAAAAACCAAATCCAGGCCACCGACATGGGCGGCCTGAAAAACGATCTGAAATTTGACGTTCGAGAGGGCAGATTCGCACAATTTCACTTAAAAGTGCTTCCAACATTTGCCCGCTTGTTTCAGGACTTTCACCAGACTTTAAGGAGTATGCAAAATTTTTTATTTCTTCGTTGCTTTCTGAAAGCAATCTCTGCATCAAAAAGGTCGGAGGCCAAGGTAAAAAAGCGTATCAGTTTATGCAGCACATCCGAGGATACAGGAAACTGTATGAAGATGGCAACCTGCCGCCACCGAAGGTCATACTACAGGTAGGGTTGTAAAAAAGCGTGATTTTTAAAAAAAAAAAACGTGAAAAAAAGCATGTTTGTTTCCCCAAAAAGAACACAGAAAGATAATTTTTTTCGCGTTGAAATGTTTTTGAACAGTTACCATTAATGAAAGTTGACTGTGGTGCCTCAATCAGTATTTATTGGCTGAGCGACAGCGAAAGCCGGTTACACGTTGCACGAAAATTGTCGTTTCTGTCTGTCTTGGTGCCTGTGGACGTGTATGTCCAGTTGTCATGGCAACTACATCCGAATCGTTTGACATACGGCATTAAGATTGAAAACCTAGTGTTTTTGTATTAAAGAAAGGCTCTTTTCGATTTTTCATTTTGTAGTTTGATTTTGAAGGGTAGTTCTCAGGGAGCTCTGAGTGATGATTTTGTGGTAAAAATGAAAGTTTTTCTGTTATATATTGAGTTGGGTTTTTCCTTAGGGGTTTTTAATGATGCTGATCACCAAAAAAGTCATTGTTGAAGGTGTATTTTATCATTTAGAAGTGGCTTAAGATATTCAAAGGGTGGTTTTTAACCAAATCTGATTTTTTTCCAGTCAAATAGAGTTTTGAATCGCTCTATGGATTTTTGAACATGCTGACACGAAAGTAATATTTTTGGTGGTGTAGAGTATATTATCTTTTTGTGGTAGTTGTGGGGAGATGGGTCTAGTACCTCTAATGTTTTTACATCTATTTGGAAGACACTATGTCATATACCTCTAAAGGAAATACATTAAAAAATAAAAGGTGTTTCCGCTGTTGAATATTTTACATGTAGGGTTAGAGGAAAATAACATCTAGCTCCTTATCTGCTTTTGTGCCTCGAGTGCACTTTGCGTTCTTTACCTCTTTGTTTCATACCGCAGTTCACCTCTAGAGAATTTGACTCTAGAACAATCATTGTGTCTCCGGGTGTCGCGTGGTCGAGTAACAAGTGACTATAGCTTGAGGTTCCCAGTAAATCTGTGGCTTACATACGTTGTACATAGTTTGACCGAAGCCCCGGCTGCACGCGCATATCCGTTTGCGCTTGGCGTGCTCGGCAAGGCCCGAGCCGAGAACCTCACACGACTGCTCGACTCCCAAGCGACCGAGACTCTCTAGTCGGGGAGAACTGGAGATAATTAAGGAATACGGGCTTGGGAACGCCAGTGGCGTGACTAGAGCTTCGAGCTGGAGAAGCTGAAACCGATTTTTGCTACTTTATTTTAAGATGTTTGTTATATTCACTTGTCAATCGACCGCGACACCCGGAGACACAATGAATGCTTAAGAGGTAAATTCTTTAGAGGTAAGTTGCGGTCTGAAACATTCGAGGTAAAAAACGCAACTGCACTCGAGGCACAAAAGCAGATAAGGAGCTGGATGTTATTCACCTCTAACCGTAGAGGTGAAATTTTCAACAGCGGAAACACCTCCAACAGTTTAGAGGGAAATAACGCTCGATCGTCATTCACATCTTAACGTGATTAGAGTTGAATTCATTAGAGGTACCGGGCCGCGCCCGCTTACCTACGGGTTGGTAGCTTAAAATCATACCTGTGGTTTCTTTTTGTCTGCACTGCTGTTCATTTACTTTTACTTTGTCCGATTCAGGTGGACTCGGTGGTCCATAACATGGAGATTAAGGCTAAAGCCAATGAACAGTACCAAAGGGCCATGTCTCTTTTCGTAAGAACCCAAACTCCTGATTCAACTGTTGAACTTCTGAAGCAGCATACGATTCTGAAGAATAAATCTGTGGCTTGGTTTAAAGAACAAAATACCGAGGAAATGTATGTTGCTAGCCTTATGAAAGTGAGTATACGGTAGTCGGTGAATTGTTGTTGGATGGATGATGTAGCACACATCACTGCCTCCTGTTAAAGACCAACCGTGAGGACACACACATTCCGTATGTTACAAACATTTTGTTCGTAGAAAGTAGCAAAATTTCCGTAGCAATACGTCTTTTTTAAATGAAATATTTTACAAATAGCTTTTCTGAATAGCTCTCGCATCTATTTTGTTCATACGCTCTTATCTAAAAGTTTATCCGGGGTATTTACGAAACAATCATAAAAGACGGAAAATAAACACACATGGCTAGAATTTTAGACATTTGACAACTTATTTACATTGCCGCACTGTGACCAATTCACTGTTACGCCTCCCTGCAGGAAATTGACGACCGTCTTCCCCCTTTCGAGCATTTGTACAAGGAGATAGCCGAAAACTTGCAGACCAAGCTGGAGACGGAGGAGATGAGGAAAAGTCTCGAAATGGAGAGGAAAGTGAGTAAAGCTCGGCCCAGCTGTAAAATCAAGCTGGATATCGTCTATAAACCAGGTGGATTTTGAAATAACGAATTGACCAATGACCACCTAGGATCAGTTGAAACCTAACTGGAAAGTATTTATTTTTCAAATGGATTTGCCGTTTCCAGTCAAATGATTTCCACGTTGATGATGTGTTTTGTTTCCAATTAGGAATTATCCACCTCGTTTTGTAAATACACCTCTGGATTAATGCGAGGTGGAAATTTTTTTGTGTGCAATCGTCTTTTAGGGGCAGATGGGCATTTTCACAATTAGGGCACAGGTACATGTCCCCATGCCACCACTCATCGGAAAACGAAGTTTTGGACTCGAAGTCAGTTTCATTGGTTAAAGGATGGTCTATGCAGAATATTAGAGAACAATTACTGTCGATTTGATGGTCTAAATTCGCGTTACGACCGACTAAACTGCCCGATTTTCACGCTTGCTGTTTGTCCCTAACGCCATTTTCTAAGATGAAAGTGATGGGATTGGACGAAAACGCGTACAATTATTTGTACGGGTGTGACAATATCGAGGAGCAGTAGTCAGTGAAGCCATTTTGCCTACAAGTCATTATAGGAGTTGCTCACTATTGATACCGTATGCTTCCTGAAAGTGTCCCTAAGTGAGGTTAAGTTTTCGAAAGCGAATTGAATAACTTCAATTATTCGC
This sequence comes from Aptinothrips rufus, assembly GCA_902196195.1. NCBI lineage: Eukaryota > Metazoa > Arthropoda > Insecta > Thysanoptera > Thripidae > Aptinothrips > Aptinothrips rufus. The sequence continues at coordinate 8,253 of CABIKL010001767.1, forward strand.
AACAAAACCGGAAAAACAATAACAAATTCCTACGCTAACGCGTAGACGGCCCGAGGGACGACCTGGTCACCTGTAATATTTCAAGTATTTATTTGATGATTGCTAAAATTTTGTTACTGTTCGCAAAAAACATTTCGTCTCTACAGTGCCATCTGCCATCTGAGATACTTCAATTAAAAGATCTTTCATATTATTTTATGGATATAAATTGTTGAGAACGATGTTGCGAGGAAAATTCTGCTGGTGGTCCTTTTCTGTACCAGCTGTATTCGGAAGGGGGCGATCTATCAATGCCTATCCATGCCACTAATATTTTAACAAATGAAGTTTTTTAAATTTTCTGTTATTTAAAAGTGATACTTTCTTACTTTTATATCGTCTTGTTTTTTATTTTCTATCCTATGTGCAATTTCAATTCCTTTGATTTTTCTTGAAAGTGAAGTTTTCTTATTGATGCTGTCCTCTATACGCCCAGGAGCATGTTGAATTTACAAAACGTAACCTCTGACCCCTTAATACAGTTTTCGGCCTTCCTAGTACTGTGCTCCAGTCTGCAAGTACTACTGCTGGCCGGGCGGGCGCGGACGTTAGTCCCAGTGTAATTTGTTGGCTCGCCATGACAACTGATCATGTTTTCCCTGATTTCTTTAAATCCGGCTTTTAAACCGTATTAAAATTTTCATAATCAACATAAAATTAAGCTTATAAAGTGTTTCTCATTTGTCGCGTAGAGATCGTTTTGCCAGTTTAGGAGCTACCTCGTACAAGGAAAAAAAAAAAGCGCCAACAGCTCTGCAATAGGTACCTCGCTTTCGCTCGGGCCTAAAAAGCGAAATACTTTCTCTCAAGTAAACATTCAAGAAGAGTTTCAAATGAAAACTACATTCCAAAATCTCTTTTAAAACTTTTAATTCGGTATAATTTATTAAAATCAGAAACGTGATCAAACGCGTAACGATAAGTTTATCTCAAACAGTTTTTCACATTGTGCTGATGTTGATCGAATCTACTTCAAGTTAGTTAGAAGATGTGCTTCTTTACTTCTTTAAACAGTCATCGTGTGATATCCAATCGTATTATCCTCAAATATTCTTATTTTCGACACCGTTTCTCGGTCGCGCGCATTACGGAAGTGTGATGATACCAACGAATACATAATGGAGAAAACGTGAGCAGATTTTAGGAGCTCGCTCAGGCGAAAATTTTACGTAATGGACGTCGTGAGATGTGTATAAGCGAATAAGAAGCGTCGAGGAAAACTTCCCCGAAAGAAAAGAAAAAAAAAAGAGATTTCGTCGGCCAATCCGTTTTTTTTTAATTGTGAAATAGCCCAGATAGGCAAAAAGTCGAAATCAGATGATTGCTTGTACCAAAGCGCGTAAGTTCCCCTAATCTGACATAAGGGCGTAAGTCATGCACTTATGTCCAACTATTGAAGTGGTTCGTAACCGCGTAAGTCATGGTATCTCCCATAATACGAGAAGTAGTCGAATACTAATTTATGTATGATCTGTAATTTAATATTACATCACTAATTTTATAATCGCTTGTAAAATATAGTCCTTCAAACCGAAACCGAACGTGTTTTCCCTCCCTTGTAAAATTATCATTTTTTGACTCATGCAGATATGTCAGATTGCTGGAGATATGTGTTTTAGCTCCTAAATCGGCGCTATTATTTGTTGACTGTACGGAACATTTCTAGTTCACAATCAATGTATTTGGACGTAAATGTCTCCGGTGTCGCAATACATTGTCAGACAAGTAAATGGATCATTTCTCACGGGAATAATGGAAGGTTCGCCACCACACACTTCATTTTAAGTTATTTAAGGAAATTGTCCCTTTCGGGTTGGCAACTTCACGTATCGCGGCCGTCGCGGGTCTGAAAAGTGATCTAACTGTGTGAACTCACCTCGTGCAAAGTTTTATCCCAGCAGAATGAAAAGACAGGTTGAACCCACTAATTTCCGCACTATGAGGAGGGGAGAGCGGCAGGCTTAAGTTACGTCGCGTTTGGTAAGGTTATACTGTGAGAAAAATGTGACAGAGAATTCTGTCAAAGTTGATGGAAGTTATTTACTATCAACTTGACAGAATATTCCAACACGCATGAGAGAATTTCCACCCAGAAAAATGACAGAAAATTCTGTCAACTTTGTCAGAAAATTCTGTCAGTTTGCAAAAGAAGGGATTGCGAGAGCGGTCTGGATTAGAACCCCGCTTCATTTGTTGGCGGTGTCGTGTCTTGTATGCTGAGCTAACACGGCACATGAGAGCCCTCAGGTACAGACTCGCATCCCTATCTTGCGGTTCATTGCACGCCTGACAGAAAAACCAGTCACGGTTACAGAATGAGTTACTCAGACTGACAGAAATTAATTTCTGTCACGGTTGACAGACGATTCTGTAATTTTTTCGACAGAATATTCTGTCTATTCTTCACATTTGAAGATCACTGACTCTCATACACAGCTTCTTTAACGATCCTCGACTAGGGAACTACCGGTCGGAAATTTTTCTGGAAAAATTGAAAAAATACCGCGTTTTTCGAAAATAAATCATGGGGGTCGGAAAAATTGGAAAAATTGAAAATGAATGCATGAGTTTTAAGACTCAGATTGGAAATTCGAGCAACTACTTCCGAAGTGCAGAGTACCCTGTCAAGTTGAAAATAATGAACTTGCTGACGTAACTTTGCCTCTAAATGACGAATTTGGGTGATGGATGGATAACCTCAGAAGGTGAGGGTGGCCGACGATAACTTTCCGCCGCTCCGCTAGTCACAGTTTTTCCGTGAAAAATGCTTTAATTTTGTCTTATTTCCTTCAATAACATACCTAGCTCCATTATCATTGACGAGTTGATGAGTACACTCCATGTTTCATTGAAAACAATATCTTATGTAGCGATGAGAATACGCAAATAGGCAATTGCAGAGCTAAAAAGCAATTTTTCCAAATTTTCCGAAACAAAATCGGACAAAAATCCGCTATTTTTCCATGGATTTTATTTTTCCGGAAAAGAACGTTCTCTACCCTCGACGAAAGCAAAGAAGGTGGTTGATGTGCCGAAAATATGTCCTAGAAAAAAAAAATAAGAAGCTGATATTTTTATTACTCAAAATAGGGAAAAACAAACAACTGGCAGCTTATAAAGCGCTGTGTGCAGTGCCTCGATCTTGGTCACATAAAAAAAAGAATGCTCGGACACAGTTATATTGAAGAAATTTTGTCTTTGAAAACAATTACAAATAAGCATCAATTTTGCATCATCCGGAACAAGTAAAAAATCAGATAATCTTTGCCAGATTTGAAAGTTATGTGGGGGAGGAACGATCATACAGCTTGCGTTCGGATCCTCGAGAAAAGGTGCCATCTGGGTCGCATCCTCCCTCCATGGCCTAAGTTTGGATGGACGTTAGCAGCGACACCCAACGCCTTCTTCAACATATTCGTGGGGTTTTGAAATCGGTCGGTGGGGGTACGGAACTACCGGTCGGATTTTTTTCGGAAAAATTGGAAAAAAAAATCCGCTTTTTTTCGGAAATAAATCATGGGGGTCGGAAAAATTGGAAAAATTGAAAGAGAATGCATGAGTTTTAAGTATCAGATTGGGAATTTGAGCAACTACTTTAGTGCTCCGAAGTGCAGAGTACCCTGTCAAGTTAAAAATAATGAACTTGCTGACGTAACTTACACTCTGAATGATGAATTTGGGTGATGGATGGATAACCTCAGAAGATGAGGGTGGCCGACGATAACTTGCCGCCGCTCCACTAATCACAGTTTTTCCGTGAAAAATGCTTGAATTTTGTCTTATTTTCTTCAATAACATACCTAACTCCATTATCATTGACGAGTTGATGAGTACACTCCATGTTTCATTGAAAACAAAATCTAATGTAGCGATGGGAGTACGAAAATAGGCGATTGCAGAGCTGAAAAGCAATTTTTCCAAATTTTCCGAAAAAAATCGGAAAAAAATCCGCTTTTTTTCCATGGATTTTATTTTTCCGGAAAAGAACGTTCCCTAGGTGGGGGTAATGGCAGGTAGAGAGCATAGTTCGCTAGCGTTATGAGCGCGAAATATGAAAGTCCACACTCGCACCACAATCTCACATGCATCACAGCATCTAACGCAGTTCTCTTGTCGATTACGGACTGTTAATCATTTAGCACATGTCAAAATTCAAGATTGAGTAGTACTTACATAATCAACACAATGCCAATTTTTATTAAAGTATAAAGTGGAACAAAAAGTTTCGTTATTCTTGTCGTTAATCAAGCTTTTCTTTGATTGACAAAATCGGAACAATTCTATAAATTTCCATGAAATTAGAGAAAGCTTTGTTTTGGAAAACTAGAAACCCTACTGATTAAAGACGAAGCACTTTTGCATTCTATCACGTCATTTGCTTCATGTAAATTGCTTTACCAATATTGCCAGAATGTTAGTTTTTTGTCATTTATTTCAGGTTACTTCATTTTCAGCAGATGTAACATTTTTTTTACGATCAGGTAGTTTTATCACCAGGCTATGATCGATTTCAAGAGCTTGGCGTAAATGTGCTTTAATGATAAAAACAACGATTCCTTATTTATTTACAGGATCTACGTGGCGCAAGAAACAATTGACGAAAAATCACAGCATCCTAATTGAGTCATCGACGAAAAGATACAATTACTTAATATCTGAAAACCATATACTCAATGAAATCAACCAGCTCAAAAAATTCCCTTTCTGTTCTTTTTTTTTTACTTTTAAAAGAAAAAGATATTGAGCAAACCTGTTTTAGCTTTCAGACGAAAAGAAGATGAAGATTATCTGCAAATGCCTTGCAAACTATTTTAGCTCCATATCCTCTCATGAAAGGCTTTATTTTTGGAAACAAAAAACAATAATTTATCTTGTCGCGGGGCTCTATAGTTCTACTCTCCTTTTCTAGGTGGTACTTCAAAGGTATCACTGGGAAGGAATCAGAGATGAAACTTAAGGCTGCTGGAGTTGAACGGGGTACTTTTGTACTACGAGACTCGGAATCCCATGAAGGAGCATTCGTTCTTACAGGTAAGAAAACGACTCTAATTGTATCTGTTGACGGGTACGAAAACGTGTATCATTCACGCGTCGCACGCGGCAGAGATGAGCAGCGGGTGGGTGGAGTTGGTTAGAGTGAGAGAGTGAGACAGAGCGATGCGGCCAGTAAGGGGAGCGACAGAGACAGAGTGAGGTGCACATCACTGGCATGGAGGCGGTTAGAGTACGGCCACTGCCCTCAAGTCTCCAGTATGGTTAAAGACAGTTTAAACTGGCATTACAGTTCGAGGTGCAGACAACGTGCTCCACTACCGCATCACACACGATGGGAAGACCTTCAGCCTCGGCAAGAGGGCTACGTTTGAAAGCCTTGAACAGCTAATTGAACATTTCAGTTTGCCCGGCAGACCTGTTGTGGAGCAGCTTCGACAGCCGCTAGCGAAGGTAAGATTCATTTTACAGGAGGTAATTGAACTACCTAGTTGAACTGGACTTTGTTACTTCTCGATCAACCGACACGAGTGGGAAAATCATTTTCGGATCTCTATTTAGCGATGCCCAGAGAGTTCTTTAACCAAGTGATGTTGAGAATAAAATGGTTTTGTTTTCCCAAAGGACGAACGCGGGATCAACTACGCTCGTACGAATGTGACATTCGATGCCTGGCAAATTGATCGCTCGGCACTAAAGGAAATAAAGTTCCTAGGCAAAGGATCATTCGGCGAAGTTTACATGGGCATGTGGAGTGGGAGCACGAAGGTCGCAATGAAAAAACTCATTGAAGGTATGTCTTGTTTTGTCTTTTTAGCCCGCCCTTCTATAAAATAGATAGCAGGGGCGGGCTCATGCAACAGCCCATGTCGTCTGTCTGTCTGTCTGTCTGTCCGTCCGTCTGTTCTACCCGATATCAACCATCTAGAGACTTGAAATTTGGTACCCAGTTAGAACTAGTGCTCCTCACACCCGAATCGATGGTGCAAATGTT
>CABIKL010001768.1:0-14274 GCA_902196195.1 Aptinothrips rufus
CCCCCCCCCCCCCCCCCCCCCCCCCCCAATCCTTGTAAGTAGATTTAAATATCCAGACTCCCACCCCCTACATGTCTACATACATTTCAACTACTACTGGGAATTTCGCAGATTTCATTTATCTAGGAATACTCGGATAAGCTGACAACTGATGACAGTCACCAAAATTTTTTACAGCACTTAAGAGAGCCCATTTGAAAAAATGTTGTGAGAAAAAAAAAACAAAGCTGGAAATGCATGATTTCTTAGATGTCTGAGACAAACATGTCCCTCAAACAAGTATCCACAAACCTGAAAAAATTGATGGAAGCTACCGTTGATGCTTAATGTGACTGAAACCGTAGCCATTAGCTTCACAAGTCGCAGCATACCCTACCCCATTCTGCTCTAAGGTGTGGGGTGGTTGGTTAGTGTGGGAATTCCTAGGTTCGCAGGGGTAAGTGTGGGCAGGAGGGGGAGGTGGGGGAGGGTGTAAAGCTCTGAGAAAGTCGGGGGTAGGGTTTGGCAAAGGCAGACCAGGGGTAGGTGCTGAGAGCCCCGAGTACAGCGTCGCCGGCATCTGATGTTCAAATTGTTGCGCTACACATGGCACATGCAGGGACATCAGTGGGGGAGGCCCATCTGGTGCCGAGCCCCCAGTCTGGGTATCTCCTGAAGAGCCATACGCACATCCATCTCATGATAGTCATTTGTGGGGTATAAATTTAAAAGTTCCCATTCTTGACTCTCTAGTCAAGTATTTAAAAAAAAAAAAAAGAAGAGTCTGATATTGAGATTAATATGCTAGCACTTGCCTGATCTATCATCACGGGAATAACTGCGGTCACGTCTGCGTGGGCTGCGGCTTCGGCTCCGACTGCGTGGACTGCGGCTTCTGGAGCGAGAGCGGCCGCCTCCACGGTTACGTCCACCCCTCCAACGATTACGCGCTGCAAACGGAATTGCATGATTGAAATCCAACAAAATGAAGGCTTGAACTAAATTAAGCGCAAATCAAGAAACAAAGACTTACCTCTCCCTCCAAAGCCTCTTGACATTTCAGCCATTTCCAGAAGTTTGGGATTGATGACTTGATTTGCCTCCTTCAAGACAGCAACAAGGTCAGCAGCTTGCTTTGCATTTTGAATGGTGAAGAATGTGTAAGCTGTACCCGTTCGTTGGGAACGGCCTGTTCTTCCAATGCGATGTACGTAATCTTCAGAGGAGGATGGGTAGTCAAAATTGATAACGAACTTGACATCTTCCACATCTGAAATCACAATGACCACATCAGCATCACTCTAGCAAACAGATTATAGACACACATTTAGCCTGCAGAAGAATTTAAGAGCTACATTCTGCATGAGAAACCCAAAAATTCTCCAGTGAAGGGGGAGCATGGCATTTAGATGAAGAGAAGGCAAGACTTTGCTGCATCAAAAAATCACACTGCAGCCAAGAGTATCATGCTAGACCAGAGTACAAAAGAATATTCTTAGTAAATGAAAAGGAGAGTAAATTGTACATATTTGTAGGCGCAGGCCTTAAAACTTGAAGAGGCTTACAAACCCATTGTAATAAGCACCAAACTTAGGATGCCAACAGATCTGTGTTGAAATTTCTAAAAGGAAAAGCGAATGAAAACCATGGAGCATCAAGCTGGTACAAAACTGAAGTAAATGTGTTTAAAATCCTCCCCTTAAATAAGGAAACACTAGGCAACTGTGTCAGTGAAGCTACGTAAGTACCAAACAATTATCTGTTCTTGAATGAAATTGATGAAGAAATTATGATCTTAAAGTTATAGAAGTTAAAAAATTAGAAAAAAGAAAATACAGTTTGATCTAAAAATGGGGGGGGGGGGGAGGAAAATGGTAATTCTTCTAAGATTATTTTACCAGTTCACTCGTCTGTGCTATTTTATAGAAATTTTAAGTGAAAATAATTGGTATATATTTAACACTGGCCAACAAATGACACTAGAAGGAAATAGATTTATGGGGAAGAATTTTCAAAATAGAGGGATGACATGTATTTGATAAAAAAGACTAGCAGTACCATATGAAATTGACACAGTCTCCACTCTGCAAAGGATTACCATTCAATTTCAGAGCAAAACCAAGGTATACTAGACCAGCCCAACCGCTAACAAAATTTTGATATTAGAACTGTAAATGCATCTTCAACCCAAATTCTCAGAAAAACAGCCAAATGTTACTCCTGAAATAATGGTCATTTGAAGGTTTAAGAAGTAAGCTAGAGCACCATGCACAGTTTCATTCACAGGAAAGCCACTTCTCCAGGAAACCTCATCACTATTCTAGAAGACTGATACAGCACAGCTTGTCATTTAATTCCGAGAGCTAACTCCTAATGGGATTACTGTATTTCTTATCAATATCTGAATAATTCGAATCAGAGTTCTTTCAATACTGAAGTATGATAAGTAGCCCAATATCACATAATACACCTACAAAGACAAATGGTTCATCAGTGAAAATATATGAATTATTAAACAACAAAACGTTTAAAAAAAAAAAAAAATGTATGCCGAGATTTATGTTTTGAGAGGAAAGCCAGACTATCTGCTATCCAAACAGAAAAAAAAGCAATAATATTTAATAAAGATTGAGCCAGTGATAAGATGAGAATAGAAATATTTGTAAAGATCTGACTTTCATCACTAATGCAGCATTTGATTAACCTATCACAGGGGAGGGTAGGAGAAAAACAACACAATGCAAACAAAACTAAGTGCCCGCAATGAGAGAGAGACCCCTTCCCTTGTACCAACAAACAACAGAGCAGCAACTGTGCTGTACCAACACCGTACTTATCTACAGCATTGAGGAAGAAGATTACCTGTGGCCTAACCACTCGGTAGAGCCACAAAACTCAAGGGATTTAAGGTGATCGTGCTGCCACAAGCACGGAGAAAAGAGGGGAGGGGGTACGGCTTCCACGACACCGTCCCCTTCCCCTTCTCCGACAAGGCCCAGGCGGCGGCCAGGCGGCCAGGCGGGCGGGTGCCGGAGCCCCGGAGCCCCGGAGCCGAGCCGAGCCGAGCCGAGCCGAGCCGAGCCGAGCCGGCATGGCGCCAGGTGGGACACGGACCGACGCAACGCGACCACCCCGCAGGCCGAGCGGAGCCGAGCCGAGCGGCAGCCACGGGCGGCAGCGGCTGCAGCTGCAGCTGCCTGAGGGCGGGGCGGGGCGCCTGTAGGCGCGGCAGCTGCACTCCGCTGGGGCTCAGCGAAGGCCAGAGGGCGGCCTAAGGCGGCCTGAGGTCTGGGCAGCCCGAGGGTGGCCTGAGGGCGGCCTGAGCAGCCCAAGGGTGGCCTGAGGGCGGCCTGAGGTCTGGGCAGCCCGAGAGTGGCCTGAGGTCTAGGCAGCCCGAGGGTGGCCTGAGGGTGGCCTGAAGGCGACCCGAGGGCGACCCGAGGGCGGCCTAAGGGCTAGGCAGCCTAGGGCCAGGCCGTCAGTCAAACACACTACGACAGAGCGCGGGGCGGGGCGGCCAGGCAGGGGCGGGGCGTGCCGGTCGAGCGCATGGCACAGGTCGGACGCGGCGGAGCGCGGCCTGGTCAGGTCAGCGGAGGCCAGGCAGGAGCCCGCCAAGCACACGACCCGCCAGACAATGGCCCTGGCCCTGGCCCTGGCCCTGGGTGCCACCGCTCTGAGAGGCACAGCGCACAGCAACTATGCCGTTATTTGGCATGGTTACAATTCTTGCTAGTGCCTCTGCAAGAAAAAAACAAAAGAGCTGCTTAATCAACAATCGAGAGGGTGGATGAGAGCTGAGACCACGTTCAGTCCGAACCAAGGATACACCTTACGTAATCCCTGCTCAATGGCCAATTTTGAGGATATGGCAAAGGCAGCTGTACAAAATTGAGAGTAACCTAAGGTTCACACACACACACACACGCCGAATATCAAGATAAAAAACAAATATTTCAAACTTGATAAAGGAGATACCCTATTGAATGCTGGCTCTCAAAAGTGGAATGCAGAATGAGACTGACTACAATAATAGTAATGAACCCTTCCATTAAGCATTTAAGGGAAAGGAAACTCACCCTTGCTAAACAACCCACAAATTACATTCACTGTTGTAAGAGACAAATTTTACATAGTGGTTCAAAAGTGTGATATTCAAGCAAGAATATTGAATCAAATGTGAAAAAACCAGTGATATAGTACATACATGATGTATCTTGGAATAACTACAGCCACTTACCAAGCCCACGAGCAGCAACATCAGTGGCTACCAAAATTGGAGACTTCCCCGATCTGAAATCTGCAAGCAAATTGGAAAACAAACAGCTGTCAAAACTTGAAAAACAAAAATAAGACTAATATTATCTCATGTGATGAAATCTTTCTATTAAGCAATCATCACAATACCAACCCTGCAGCACCCAATCTCGTTCTTGCTGTGTTTTGTCCCCATGGATGCAAGATGCCGGCCATCTAATAGAATTAAAAAGAAAACTTTATGTCTTTTATCAATGTAAAATAAGGAATAGTCAAGGAAATTTAATCCACTTACCCATCCCTTTTCATTTTACGAGTAATCTCATCAACTCTTCTTTTGGTTTCGATGAACACAATGCTCTTGTTCTCTTTTTCAGCCATAATTTCTTTCAGCAACGTACTCAATCTGAATGTTTAAATCACATGTCAGTAACACAGAACACAATACCATTTATTTCATTATCTTTTTTATGTAAAATGTGAAGATCTGTTTACTTACTTGCTTTCCTTCTCATATTCCTGACAAACATCAACAATCTGAAGAATGTTGTGATTGGCAGAGAGCTGAAGGGAGCCAACATTCAATTGCGTATAATCTTTCAGGAATTCCTCAGCCAGATTACGCACTTCTTTTGGCCATGTAGCAGACCACATAAGTGTTTGCCGATCCGGCTACAGAAAACAAAATTGTTTTACTCAAACGTACGCACTAAAATAACCATAAGCGAGAACACTGCATGATAGCTTACTCTGATCTGATCAATGATCTTGCGAATTTGAGGTTCAAAACCCATGTCCAACATACGATCGGCTTCATCCAGAACAAGGTATGTGCAACGGCGTAAATTAGTCCGTCCACTTTCAAGGAAGTCAATCAAACGGCCAGGAGTAGCAATCACTATTTCTACTCCTCTTTCAAGATCTCGAGCCTAGAGAGAAAAAAGAAAAAGCACGAATGTGGAATATAAAATATCTACCTTTCCGAAGTAAAATTTTTTCTTTCCTGTATCAAGTTTATGTTGTTACCTGAGGTGCTTTTGGGGCGCCTCCAAAGATACATGTGTTTCTGATCTGAGATGATCTACCAAAGTCATCAGCCACTTGCTGTATCTGCTGTGCTAATTCACGAGTAGGAGCCAAGACCAATGCAATAGGGCCATCCCCACGCTGAAGTCTAGGTTGATTGTTAATGTGGACGATGGCTGGCAATGTGTACTGCAACAAAGGAAGAAATCATGTAAACCATATTACCTGAAAATGGTCACTACAACCATATTACAATGTGAGACACACATGTCACAAAAAGTGAGAGGTTACTAAATAGTCAGAAGTGAGAGTTTACATTATTTCTGCTCGGGATACATAAATTAGCCAAAATATTCAATGTCTTACTCACAGATAAGGTTTTTCCTGATCCAGTCATAGCAATGCCAACCATGTCCCTCCCACTCAGGGCAATTGGCCAGCCCTGCGCCTGAATAGGTGTTGGGTCCTTGAATCCTGCTCGCCTAAAGCAACAAAATAAATAGTGAAAGCATATAAGTGAAAGAATATTTTTTTTACAAAAACTTATTTTTTCTCTTAAATAGGAGACAGCTTTCAATATGTGTTTGTGTGAGTAGGACAGCACAGTGAACTCACCTAATCTCTCTAAGCACATAGTCAGGAAAACTCGACTCCTCAAATGAAAGGATTGGATTGGGTAAATTGCGTCCTTTCAGAGTAATCTCCTTATCCTTCCTATACTCTTCAACTTCATGTGAAGATCTGTGCGAACAACAGTCATTTTAAAGATGACATCCAAAAAGAAGAATCTTCAACATCAAAATAGTCTCACAAAAAAAAAACACATTTGCATTAATTAGACAAAAGAAAAGAACGATAAAGTTCACCTGCTGGAAGTGTCTGGATGTGGGACATAGAAATCCTTCTTGAAGGGTTCCAAAGTTCTTGTGTCCCATCTTGGCTTCCTCAGATTTCCCCCTGGCTGGCTGCCCCGGCCACCGCCTCCACGACCACCGCCGCCACGACCAAAGTCTCTGTCCCTGAAGCGGTCCCTGCTCCTGCTGCGAGACCTGCTCCTTCGTCGCCTGTCTCTGCTTCGGCTTCTGCTGCGACGCCTATCCCTATCCCGGTCACGTGAACTGAAACAGGAAGACATGTTTAAGTTTGCAGTTTGTGGAGGAGATGAAACTCATTATTTGGCAATCTAAGATATTGATAGATAGGAAAATGTCAGTTCATTCACATTCAAAGCAGATGGCCTTCAATCCAATTCAAAAGCGGGACAAGTCCAATGAAAAGAGTTCAATGTTATTCCCACACACTTCTACTGATCAGAGCAGAAAAAAAGAAATGACTGATATAAACTGGTGTTGGTTGAAGGATAGATGCTAAGTCATTCATTGCTTCCAGTGGCAATGGAAGACAGAAGCACTAGTACGCTAACCTCACTTTCACACTCGACCGAGCACGAAGCGCAATAAATCAAATGGAAGAAGAGGTGCAGCAAAAAATTTGATCAAAACTTACGCGATGAGAAGAATAAAATATTTATTTTAGAACATATACTATTCCACGGAAATTTCAACAAACGCTCAAGTTGTAACAGAGATCTACAATGTCTATTAAGACTAATAATGTGTTTTTTTTTTTAAACTTACCCTCTTCTGTCGTAACGTCCCATGTTCTATGAATATAAAAAAGCAAAGAGAATTCCAATCAGCCAAACAACAAAAATTTAGTGCAGTATTCAGCGCAACGTCTCCCTTCGCTCAGCACAACCGTCAAGATGGCGACGGCGACCCCTTTCTGATGTGATGACGACACATTTCGTGGGACTACTTTCACTTTTTGCGCTCTCCGTCATGTACATCCGCGCCGCGCTCCGCTTTTCATTCAAATATTGCAAACAGTTAGGATCTTCAAATTAATGTATCCTTGAGAGATTTATTCGATAATGAAATACAAGAAATTAATGAAGAAGTTTATATTATGCTTAAAAATGGAAAGTGATTACCAGATTCAGACGACAAGCATGCTTCTTGTCGAGGAGAAAGGGAGGGAAGAACAATAATCAGCAACAATCGACCAATATTGATTTTTCTCAGATTTTACATTTGCCCAGACTACCAGAAAGTTCGTCCCTTACAGGAGAAGCAGAAGGAAAAGATTACCATATCATTATAAGAGCTTATTTATTTTTATTTGATAGTCAGGTACAGTGACATTAGGAACTATTAACATATTCTTCTAATTTTTATCTTGGAGAGTGTCTAGATTACTTGATGATCCTTGGGAAATCAAAAACTCCATTTGATTGCTTATAACTTCACGTAAAATCTGAAAGTTAAATAGAAATTGGCCATTAAAAAGAGAAAAAGAGGACAAAAAAGTCACAATTAAATTTTAAAAAACTCTATTATTTTACCTCCGTGTGTGTTTTCCGTGAGGTGTGGACTTTCTTATGATTCATTCGACGTCGTTTAGCGTCTCTCTGTTCAGCTAAAAGTTCCAATTTTGATTTGGGTCGCGATTTCTTCTTGTCTTCCAAAAATCTTCGAAAGGACAGAAAGTTCTAATTAGTGGTGTTATGAATACATGCAACTGAAACTTGGCCTCTTGAGAGACACACTGAAAACAGATGCAAGGCTACAAAATGCAATAAACGCACAACTAGCAACAAGCCCGATAAATGATACCACTGCAAACAAGAACAGGCCCTTCATTCACAGGCAAGTGGTGGACTTCCCCCTAAAGGACAACAATCGGTCGACTAGTGGTGGCCTGGTTCCTTCAGGACCTTCCCAGTGAGAGATGGTGGGTCGATTCGATATCGATTCGACGGCGAAGCATTTTCGATTCGATCTCAATTTCTTACTGTGTTAGCCACAAAGCACGAAAAAAATTTAAACCAATTAAATAAAAATTGTATTTACTTTATGCGAAGACGCTAATTTTTTTTACATGATTGCCCCTTTCCTTCTGCAGAAGCGCAGTGGTATTCGCACGCAGGCTGCTTACGGGAGGTTCAGAAGGTCCTGCGCGGTGATGGTGTCGGCGGGTCCCTGCCTCCTGGTTTGCGAGATGACGTGGGAGTGGATCGCGCTGCGCTCGGCCGCCGTGAAGTCCGTGAGGAGACGAGCGGAAGTCCTCGGCACCTGGCGAATGCCTGCTGGCCCTGCTGGCACAGCAGAACAAGGGGCCGTGTCTTTAGGGGGAGGGGGACCGCCTAATTGCATGGGGGAGGTAGGCAACATTCGATGACGAAGGTGGGACGGGGGGTCAAAACAGACCAAAAATACCCGGACGTCCTATATGGACGACCCCTAAGGGCCCTTCACAGACTACGTTACGCGATTGAGACGACCTTTCGACCCGCTCTCCCTGCGTAACGCCAGTTTTCTTTCCGATTTTGACCATTTCGCTACGAATGGAGGTCGTTCGAAATCATACGTCAGGCCCACTCCCCCTCAAATGCGTTACGTAATTTGTGAACGGCCCCATAAGGTATCAAACTATGAGCAGGCGAGCACGGCTGGCAGGGGCGCCGTACAAGTCGAGGATAGGCAACACTGCGCGACCCGGCTGTATTGCAGACGGGCCTACCCCGCAGGCGTCTCGGCCGCTCCATTCCAGTCCTTTCATTCATTCAGGCAAATAGCGATTTAGAAGTAATTATAAAGTTTAGCAACTCGGCTACTGTGATCCTTCAACAATGAATTGTTGTCGATGGGCTCTCTAAGGAGGGAGCCGCTAAACTGATCCAACTTACACTAGATTTAGATAGAATCGGACACAAATATTTGTTTTTAAAGAATACTGTTTATTTTTAACTCTATATAGGAATGTATCCTGAATTAAGCTCTTACCTCTGTTCTTATTATCATCCGTTGATGACACTTCCTTCGTAATCTGTTCAAGACTATGACTGTCTACATAACAAAAGAATCATATCAATCATGCTAATCACAATAGTCAAATCAGTCAAGAGAAATTGTGAATCAAAATTATGTGAGATGGAAGAAGCAAGACTACCTAACACCACTGAGGGCGATGACTCAAAACCCGGGGGTGACAAAAATTCTTCATTGGACTTGTATCCTTCGTGGTGCAGGGAGCATGTTTCCAAATGAAGATCTAAACTTTTTTGCGGCATGCGATGTTCAGGGTTTAAAGGACATGCGACGATTTCAGCATCCTGAAATAACATTTCAGCCTTAATGGGACACATACTAAGAAACAAATGGAATTCCAAAACCACTGTCATCAAGGAGTCAAATCAGGCCGCAAGGATAGTTTCAAGCAATTTGTATGACTTATAAACACTCTTGAATTGAAGGATGATTTGGTGATCGATATGGGTCTTTTTGAATATTTAAATTCTGTCATAACCCGTCCAAATCAACACTAAATCTATATGACAGACCGTACCAAATCATTGCAAGACCACTTATAAACCATAACCTCACCCAATGCGCTCATGAATGTAGTGAAAGTGTGAATAGAACTGAATAGATATGGACTTAAGGAGGAGTACCCAAAGATTATAAACCATACTAAGATTGATGAGTACCCAAAGATTATAAATTATACTGAGATTGATTTGCAGTTCGTGGTGACAAGTAGATTACACGATTCCAACTAAAGACCAAATACGTATTTTAAAAAGAAAAGACAAGACTAACGTGACAAAAAAGACAACCACTTATAACGAAAGAATTCACGAATCCTATCAATATTAAAACGCACCGAAGCTGTAAAGTTATAAACAAGGTAAACAAGCCAACCTCTTTCTCCAACACTTCTACACTCCAACCCAAATTGTTGATAATAGAATTAACTTCATCACTTGAACTCTTGATGAACTCCTCAAGTTCAGAAAGCCTCAAAACTCTTTCCTCCTCCGAAAATTCCATTTATATCAGAAATAAAAGATTATACAAAAAATAAGCACAGTCGACCGGCATTCGCAGCTCGCGCTGGCTCTTCGCACGACAGCAGACAGCTGTTGCCCTGCGAGTAATCATTTTTTGCTGCGCATATCGCTATCCACGTCTGAGGGCAGCATTAGGGAGCGGGAGGGAGGGGAGTACCACAGTGATACCGGTGATCGACGTAACACGTATGTCTAAAATGCAGTATTTTTGCTTTGGGTGTACTGAAATATTGCAATATTGATGGGTCATCTAACATTTTTGTGTGTTTTTTTTCTTTTAGCATTCTCTTTACAGTGACGCTCGGTATGCGAAACACGGATCAAGACAACCGTTGCAAACACCACCTTTTAGGCATCTTCTGAAGTAGCACCATGTCTCTTGACAGCATACCAAAAGATCTGCGCCAACTTCGCGCGTGCCTCAACTGCTCCCTAATAAAGGTGTGGAAGATGTTGAATAGTTTTGTAATTAAGACTCTTAATTAACTTATTACAGATGAGATCTTTTGAAAGGCGCATCCAGGTTAGGTATATTGCTTGGTCCGCATATTGTAAAAATCATGTACTGTCAAGATTTATTATGACCTTACATTAATATTTAGCGATTCGTTAGCAATTTGGATGTATTTGCTGTCCAATTTTAGTTGTTGCTCTTTTGTGAAAAACAAGTGATTTTTGCTTCACCCATTTAATTTGTCGTACAATCAATCCTCAGGCTACACTTGGTTTAGTTGTAGAGATTTGTTTCAATGGTTTCCAAGTTTTAAATATTTTTATTTCATCTTTCAGAGCCTTGATCAGTTTGAGGCTGACGGCTGTGACAATTGCGAGGAATTTCTGCGCATGAAAAATGACCGAGAAAAAGTTTATGACTGCACAAGTAACAACTTTGATGGGTAAGGATCATACTGTGAGCCATGATCACAACTTTGATTTTTGTAGTATTTTTTTTTTTTAACTTTTATTTTTTTTTCTATTTTTCTGCAGCATGATAGCTTTGATGAGTCCAGAGGACAGCTGGGTTGCAAAGTGGCAACGGATCAGTGAGTATTCTTTGTGCTTCGGGAAACGAACCAATCAATTAGAGTTAATTGTTTGATTTTCACTAATTGATTTTTTCTTGATTTTTAGACAGATTTACCAAAGGTATCTACGCAATATCTGTGGCTGGACGTTTACCAGGATCCATTGTACGTGACATGAAGAGCCGAGGTGCACTGTATCGCTCCAGAGACACAAGTAATCGTTAGATTCTTCTGAGATGTAGACCTCCTCAGAATTTATGTGTTCATTTTAATTATGTTGAGAGTGTTAATTCTTTACATTGGGGGTGTAAGGGCCTAGACTGACCCCTATAATTTTTATTTGTCAAACTTTTCTAAAAATAATTTTCATTTACCCTCCTTTTGTAATGGGTAAACACTCAATCTATAAAACTTTATGTTACAAATCTATAATTAAAGTTGATATTCAATGATGTTTCAATCTTCTAAATTTTTCACTATCACATGTGTCCTTATCTTGGAGGGGAGATAACTTTGTAGTAGTTGCAACAAAAGTAATTTTTAATCTACAAAATCCTGCAACCCATGTTTCAAAACAGATTGAGGTGTCAGATTTCATTTCATTCCACTACCAACCAAGACCAAAATGATTGCCAGCGGTTGTGAGGGTGAGGGAGGCTCATTGACGAATTGGTCAACCTGGTGACAGCACGGTTTTATTGGTCCAGATTGTTTTCCTAGGGAAGCGAATGGAAGGGGAACTCTCCCGAGATCAGGCATTTCTATACAGTCTAGTTATCGCAACGCTCCTCCCGAGCTGTTAAAGCATGGCGCTCCTCGCTCCAGCCCAAACTGGCCCCCATGCTACTTGTTAGTTTGCACCTAGCCCCCCATGATGTTTTCATGATGACCTCTAAGGACACTGCCAGGTGGACTAACCCCCCCCCCCTCCCCACTGTCCCGGATCCGCGCCTGGTGGCCTCCTAATGACGCGCCAGCGAGCAATCTTTGGCACTTCCCCGGCCGGTCATCAGCTCAGCACGGCACTCTCTGGACTGATTCCCCCATCAAAGTCCTGGAGACGGCATCAATGCCCGCCAAGAGCAGCCCCGCTCCGGCGCGGCGCAGGTTCTCACTCGGCTGTAGATTGGACTGGAGGAAGAATTTACCGCGGCTCCTATATTCAAAAGAAATGCGGACAAACATTAGGGGCCATTCATGAAGTACGTGACCGATTTGTAGGCCACATTTTGACCCCTTCTCCCCCCCCCCTTTACGTGACCAATTTAACCTTACCTCACCATGTATTGGGATAGGGCCGTGACTTGAGGCTAACCTCGCCCCCCCCCCTTCCCCCCTAAAATCGGTCACGTCGTCTGTGAACGGCCCCTTAGAGCCGGAGCCGACCTTTGAAAGGGGCGGCCCTCTAATTTCAGATATGACCAGAAGAGCGATACACTCTGTTCGAGGAATCGCGTAGTGGCACCCCAAGCAGAGGGTAGTCAAAAAGACGTTCAAATAGCGCCACCCGGACTTTATTTGAAGATATTAAAAAGACGGACGAATAACGTTCAGAAAATTCTTTTGGATTTCCTTGCGATTACCTCGAGGACTACCTACGCTTCACACGGCTCTTTGACTACTTGCTCCCAGCTAGCAAGGCACTGCTGAAAATGCGCATTCAAGGCGCATCGGCGGGGTCTGGTTGCGCCTTGAATGCGCATTTTCAGCAGTGCCTTGCTATGGGGGCTGGATCTGATCTTTTCTTTGGTCTTCCCTCTTCCGCTCGACTACAGATTATACACTTGCCAGACAGTGATGACTGGTATGTACTAGGAACTTGGCCTGGCAACAACTAACATCTCTGCCCAGTCGCTCCTCTTCATCTGAATTGATAACCGGCAGTTGGCTGGAGGGAGGGGGCACTTTAGAAGTGGTATTTTTGTCCCGTCATCGTCATTGCCATTTTCAATAGACAGGTCTCGTTAAAGTCTGCACGTCTGCCAACACCCAGTGAGTAATGACACGTCTATAAGTAGAATCGACGTCGAATCTCCCGGATTTCGTCCACAAAATCGACCGAATTTCGAAGTTCGATACCGATTTGATGTACAATTTCTCAGTGACCATCACCCAAGCAGAGTCGGGAAGTCCGGAAGATATATCAAATGACGGCCTTCACGTCATCTGGCCGTCTCCTTGACGTCAAGTTCGAAATCATTTTGACGTCCCCTTAGGCATGAGGATGGCTGGATAGCCTCAGGCGCTCGGGCCGGCTCGGTGCTCGGCACGTTTCAGATCTGAACTGACCTCCACGGAGCCGAGTCATGTTGCCTACCGACAGGACGCGTTGCCAAGCATCCATGCGTGAGAGGGAAGTCCAAGAAAGGTCAAATTCACTCCCCGGCCTCCAGGTCTAGGCGATACCAGCAAACCAGAAATGAGAACAGCCATATTCGAGCTGGACCCGACGTGACATCTGTCGCACTCGCTCGCTCTCCACACTGTCGTCTCGCTCGCTCTGTCTCGCCCGCTCTCACCTCTGATTCGTGTGCAGTCCTATCGGGGTCTGCTCGTTGCCCATGCAGTCGCCCCGCCGCAAGGCGTCCTCGCTCTCGCACTTGGTGGCCGTGAGCGCGTTCGGCTTGTCGAGGCTGTGCGCGAACACCTCGAACGCGAAGCAGTGAGAACACAGGCCTGGGAAATAAATGATGAGTCAACGATAAAATACGGCCGAGCACTCCTACAGCCTGAGAATGGAATAAAATTGATTCGTTAATAGAGATCACTCGAAGACTTGCTGCTGAATTAAGGAATTTCGATAACTTTCCCGAGTATGGGCTGCGCCTCCGGTAGAGTGATGCACATGCACGATTTCGGTAACACGGTGGTAAAAACGATCCATCTATCCTTGGATTCCAAGGTATCGTTCCTACCGTGAGTACCTAGTAGTATTGTGCAATCTTGCAGTTTTTGCCGTATCTTCTCAAGTTTTTTTTTTTTTTTATCTTTTTTTGTGAAGTTTTTTGAATGTTGAGTCTGTTACGGTACGTAATATCCGGTGGTGTTCCGGAGGGGAAAGGGGGGGGGGGGGGC
>CABIKL010001769.1:0-14269 GCA_902196195.1 Aptinothrips rufus
AGTGTGGAGGGCGAGTGAGACAGAGCGATGCGGCCAGTGTGGAGGGCGAGTGAGACAGAGCGATGCGGCCAGTGTGGAGAGCGAGTTGAGTTTGCACGCGGCGATGCGTGTGGTGTGCGTGCACCTGCTCTCGACACTTCACTTGTTGCTCGCTAAGTCCTTGCAGAGTCCCGGAGTCAAGGATTAGATAGCTCGCTCAGTCTTCGAATCGAAGTAAATCTGGAGCTCCGTGACGTCGAGTCGTTTCGCTGGATTGACTCCACGGCTGCCAGTGCCTCAGACAGACTCGGTCCCGAAGAGTTATTGAAAACTTGGGCGGGCCCGGGAGATAAAGCTGACGACTCTGTTATATATCACTGCAAAGCTCCAATCCTCAAATCAAATGAATTTTCAAGAGAAGGCCTTCCAATAATTCAAATTTTGGAGAACACGCCCAAATTTGAGTTGGTTTTCTTTCCTTCGACTGCCGTGTTAGGCGCCGTTACAGCACCTGTTTGAAGCTGAGGGAAAAACTTCAGTTTCACGAGCCCAACAGTCATTATTCTTCAAAACGGAAGTGCTGCAGTTTTCATTGTGTAGACTTTCTCCCAGCTGTATTTGCCGACGCCATTTTTACCATACTGGTTAAATTAGCTTTATTTTTTTTATTTTTCAGATTGTTTCCATCCCCTTGTTCACACTTGTTATTTAAATATTAAAAAAATATGGTTTATGTATGACGCTTACAGCGATATTTTTGTTCCAGATATTCCGGCAGTCCTACACTGCACAGTACACCGTATATGACGTTAGTAACGAGTGAGTATTCATCATTTCTTTTCTCCTTCTCTTAGCTATTTCCGAATAGCATACAAAACGATACAAAATCGTATAATACATGCACATACTACATGTACTCTCCGTATTGAAGAACCGGCTTGTAAAGAAAGTCTACGACTGCTAAAGTGCACATGTACTACAGGAGGAGAGTGAGTGTACGAAAGAAAAAGACTGCATACTTGTTTTTCCAAAACTATGAAAATTTCACGGACAAACCCTGCTTCAACATATCAGCGTGTGTGGATTACATGTTGCGTGGACGGCGGGGCGTACCTATGAAATTTTCATAGTTGCTGGAGCTCGGCTGTGCAGTTGTGCAGGGCGTTGCTTGTTGTTCCGGACAGCAAGCAGTGTTCTTCAAACTGTGCGCTGCGATTCCTCTGCTCTGCTATCCCATAACTCTCCTCGAGGCGGGCTGGACTGGCAGTATTTAGCTCAGGAGGCGCTCTCCTTATCTCGCCGCGGTTCACTACGCGCGAGGCCGCGAGGCGCTCATTCAGTCGGAGCTTCACCTTGATGTGCACCCCCCTGGGCTGGAGCCAGGAAATTGACCGTCCGTTTCAAAGCGGCCCTCCTATTTTTGTTTGCGGTGGCAGCCTGCCCATTACCGGCGATTGAATGCGGGTCCGCACGCCACGTCCGGTCTGGAGAGCCTGGGAGGGGGAGATTGTCACCGCCACGTGACCCAGACAGTGTTGCCACGTCCTTCTTAAAGAGCGATTTCCCTTTGAAAAGACTCAGAATTAAAATGTCCCACCATTTGGCAACACACTTGATGGAGCTCAGGCAGAGGCGTGACATCCCCCTCAATCCGAACCAATGAGGAAACCAAATCGCATGATGCTGTCATATCTCTCTCGCTCCCTTTTTATTTTTATTTCTCTCTCTCGTCTGCGTGGTTTAAGGTTCTCAATCGCAAAGTTTTGAACAAAATTAAATCCAAGCATGCTTCTTCTCAGTGTTCTTTGGGTCGCGACTCGGGCCTGAGCGTTGAAAGTCTCTGTAGCGCGGGGTATGTTCGCAGCCACCACATCCCGCTGCGGCTGGCCCACGCGCCCAAGGTGGTGCCCACGCCGCTGCAGTACGCGGCCTGGCTGGGCAACACGTCGGGCCTCGTCATGATCGCCGACAACGACATCTACATCCGCGGCTCGCCGCAGGAGGAGGAGGACGCGAGGCTCACCGACACGGGCCAGGCGGGGCTGTACTACAACGGGGTGGCCGACTGGCTGTACCAGGGTGAGTCGAGTCGACTAGAGGGCAGAGAACGAGCCCCCACCCCCACCCGATACACAAGGGTTAAAATCAATTTCAAGAAAACTCAGAGTTTGTTATGAGGAGACCTATTCCGTACCTTGTTTATATTGGCGAAGAAAACATTTCATAGTATTTCGTTTCCCTTGGTTTCTAGGCTGTTTTTATCCTAGAATCTAGGTTTTGTATTTTTCTGTGTATTCTTGAAGTGGCTTAGAACATGTTCGTAGGAGACATTGTTATGCCTTTTCGACATATGTATGAATTTTTAAGATCACTAGTTTCTTGTAAAGTATTCTTCGACTCAATTTATTTCGCAGTACATGTATAGAGCGTGTAGTAGTTCCAAGTGCCGGCTAGAATGTATTTCCAACATTGTATTTCCTGTCATGTTCTTGTGCAACTGTTATTGTAGTGAGATGCTTGTAGATTACTCGAGTAGAATGTAAGCTCCAGACCTAGAAGAAGTTGTCTGCTCTGTGAGTAGCCGGGAACTCTGTGGGATGATCCCCGTTATTTCCAGAGTTGCTCTTAACTCCGTTGTCTCAAAGTTAGAGCCAGAGCTGTAGTGCGAAGGTCAATGCGAAGTGTGCCGCCCCATATGAAGATAGGCTTAGACGACTTGTGTGTACCTTTGAGCCGTCATCAGAGGCAGTATATGGCAGTTGACAAGGAAAGACTGGGACTACACCGTAAAAAAAATATATTTTGATAGCTTTACGAAAAAAAAATTGGCGATGAATCCTCCTGACGAAAGCGAGTCAGGCTGATGACATTTTAGTCAATTGCAGTCACATATCGGCCAAAAATTCAATTCAGACCGCGTTGCTATTTAATTATTTTTTATGATGAAACTTTCGTCAGCATTTTTGACGACACAAACATGGCTAATTTTTCATCCGACGGTTTCATCCATTTTGAAGACGAAGCTTTTGCAGTGTAGTTGAGGGTTCACTTGATGACGGAAGTTCTCCTCTTTCTCCAGCGCTCCACAAACTGCGAGAGCTCAGGTGCAGCCTAGCCTGGCTTTGTCTGCTGCTGGAGTCCTGGAGTCCGGTTGAGGCGCTGAGCCGGGTCTCTCAGGACCAGTTCGTTCGGTTTTACCGAGCTATCTGCGTGAACTATTCGGCCCTAATACTCTCGGGGTGTGTTTTGTGTTGGTTGAATTCGGCGACGTGACACGACCCGAAGAGGAAGAGGGTTATTGGGAGCAGCACCCCACTGTTTGTTGTCAAGGACGGCCGAGACCTTATGATCATTAGATTTGGCGTAGTGTAAACACCGTTTAAATGAATGTCCAGTCTGTGAGACTTGAAATGTTCACCATAAGACTGTGGAGCGTGCTTGCAGCAGTGTACTCGGCCTCTTTCAGCGACCTCCGCACCTTCTCATACCTCTGCCCGCCCCGCCCCGCCCCGCCCTCACCCGCCCCGCCTGGACGGCACGTGGCGCTGGGGGCGTCAGTCGGAGCAGTCAGGTGATGAGAGTGATTCCCTGAACGCCTCGCCTGACACTCCCGGCGCTGCACACTCATCTCTGCCCCCTGCCCCACTGGTCACCGCCGAGGTCACCGGGCGGGCGCCTCCCCTCCCCTCGTCACTTTGCCAGCGTTGCCAAGTCGTCGGAAATTTCCCACAACGACGGGAAATTTAAGCTTTAAAAAAATTCAAACAGATGAAAAAAATGTCATTTGCCTATTTTTTTTGTTATTTAAAGGATATTTTCTAAATTTTTATAAAAAGGGCGTTGTGTCTATAAAGTGGTCAGGTCAATATCATTACGGAAACTATCTGAAGATGAGTTGGCAACACTGGGGGCCGGGCCGGGCCCTCGGGGTGGTTGCTTGACGTGATCCGGGCCGCCGCGGCCGGCGTGTTCCAGAGGAGATCCTGTCCACCCCGGAGGCCGTGTGGCCGTCCCCTGACGGCACGCTGCTGCTGTTCGCCTCCTTCAACGACTCCCTGGTGCGCACCACCAGCTACCCCTGGTTCAGCTTCGGCGGCGTCGTGTCGCCCGGCGCCTCCTCGGCCGGCGTCTTCCCCGAGTCCAGGACCGTGCGCTACCCGACGGTAAGGCACACCTGACGGCATCCTGGAGGCACCAGCTCAGATCTCTTGCGTTTCTATACTAAGTCACTGAACACTTGTTCCAGGTTCTGACACAGTGTTTCTTTAGTTTCAGTTAGATTTTTGCAACAAAGGCACTTCCAGATTAGAATTACTTAGCCGGTAACTTCATTTAGATACGGACTAGATACCTAGACTGATCGTCCTCAGGTCACTAGTTCAGAAAGTTATAGATTTCTCTAGTAAATTAGTTACTCATCGTTATTTACCGTTCCTAGATGTTGTAGAGATCCTCAGCCCCAAGTAAAATTGATCTACTTCCAATAACATTGAAATTTTCGACTTCTATTCCTAGATTGTTACTGCATGTAGCAACCTTTTAAAAAAGCATTTGTTTTATTTTTCAGCCGGGCACAGCCAATCCCGAAGTTCGGTTATGGGTCGTGGACGTTCGGAACTCCTCGGAGATGCACCCGACCGAGCTAAAGCCGCCGGCCGTGCTAGAGGACCAGTAAGTCATCGAGCACGACATTTTCTTGAATGTCCTGGACTCTGTTGTTTGACGTGGTGTCTCTTGTTAATGTCCTAGACTCTGTTGTTTGACGTGGTGCCTCTTGTTAATGTCCTGGACTCTGTTGTTTGACGTGGTGCCTCTTGTTAATGTCCTGGACTCTGCTTTTTGACGTGGTACCTCTCGCCCTCAGGGACTACTACCTGACCTCGGCGGGCTGGATCGGCCCCGACAACTCCATGGTGGCCGCCGTGTGGATGCGACGTGCTCAGAACCTCAGCATCGTCAGTGTCTGCAACTCTCCCAACTTCACGTGCGTAGAGGTAAGTAACGGATTCAAATACCATCCCGGCAATGTTTCTCTCGTTTTTTGACCGCTCAGCCGGCTAAAATTGACGTTTTCAGGAAAAGGCTTTTCTGCACAGAAAAACCAGAACCAGATTCGGGGGCAACCCAACCCAGGAAACCAACGGTACAAAAATATTTTTAGAAGTCATTTTGAGACTTACTTGAAAACGCGTTTCGTAACTACCTTATCATTTTAAAATACGTCTCAGAATGACCTCCAAAAATGTTTTGTATCTCTCAAGTGTTGGATTGCCATTCTTTTCTTTCTTTTTTTCTGTGTGAAACTGTTTAATTTTCGTTTAATTCTTTTGGTATTCGTCACTGTGTTACAGACCCACGCTGAGAGGGCGCCCGATGACTCCTGGCTGGACCTCCAGGCGCAGCCGCTGTTCGCGCCGGGCGGGGACTCGTTCCTGCTGCTCGCCTCCGTGGCGGAGGACATGGACCGCTACACGCACGTCAAGCTCGTGACGCGCACGCAGACACGCACGGCCGTGCTCAGCCACGGCCACTACGAGGTGACCAGCATCCTGGCCTGGGACACCGTCAACCACGTCGTGTGAGTCCCCTTCAAAACAAGTTAAAGTTCACAAAAAAAAAATATTATTATCTGACAAAAAGCATACCGCGGCAAAGAAAAACCAAACCCAGATTCTGCAGCAACCCAATTCACAAACCAAAGGTTAAAAAAAAAGAGTGTTTTCGGAGGTCATTTTGAGACCTATGAGGAAGCTACGAAACGCCTTGTGTAACAATTCTGAAAATGACATTCGAAAATATCTTTTGCTTGGTTTTTCAGTTGTGTTGGCCCAGAATGTGGGTTTTACTTGTCAAAAATTGAAATGATAAGAAAAATGAATGATTAATTCAATGCTGGTGAAGCAGAGCCCAACATACATTGGAGGCTGGAGCCCCTCGGAGGTAGGCATTGTGCATGCATACGTGTATGCGGGTTGCCTGCCCTCCCCTGGAAGCAGGGCGCCTGGGGGGTAGGCAACGCGGTGACAGCCGTAGTCTCGCGCTGCCTACCTCCTAGGCGTTCACAGCTCGTTCTCGTGATGGAAAGGCAGAAAAAAAAGACAAGCATCCTGCCGTGAAGCGGCATAAAGGGATAAAGTCGTAAGTGTGCACCCCTTCGCCTTATACCTTTAATCGCAAGGAAGTATTCCGACGACTAATCCCCTAATTCGGTTTCACGTATTCTGTCCAAATTTTCATTAATGATAAGTTGAAAAATTTGCAACCTATCGTGCAGAAATGTTGGGCGGTCCAGGGGGTACAATCAGTGCAAAAAGAACATGCGTGGGTAATCTGCAGGTACTACCTGGGCACGCACGAGCTGAAGCCCGGGCAGCAGCACCTGTACGTGGTGAGGGACCCCTCCACGGACGACCCCCGCCGCCTGGAGCCCCAGTGCATCACCTGCGAGCTGTCTGGTCTGGCGGGCCCGGACCGGCACCACTACGTCAACTGCACGCACTTCTCCGCCCTCACCGCGCCTTTCAAGTGAGTCCTTGTATACAACTTGTATAAGATCCTCGACGAGGAACGTTCCCGAAAAAAAAGATCATCCTTAAAGTCCTGAAATTGGCGAGAAAGGCTGATTTTTTGGAGCCATTTCTCCGGAAAAATTCACAAAGGTCGAAGAAAAAATATTGTTAAAAAAAATCGGCTGGTTCTTAATTTGCAACCTTTCGTTTCAAAAAAAAATTGCGGTGGGAATTTCTAATTTAATATCAATAGAAATCCAAATGTAAGGAAGAATGTGAGTCTGAATTTGAGTCTAATGTCATTCTAGAAATAAATCCAATGTTAACCACGTCCAAACGTAAATCGAAATGAGATCGAAACTTTAGTCCGCATGTCAGTCTGCGGGTGAATCTTAATGAGAATCTAATGTCGTTCTGGAACTAAATCCAGTGTCAATCAATTCTAAATGTATGTCTATCGAATGTGAATCTGAACGTGAGTGTGTCGCTCCGCAGCCCGGAGACGGGGGTGCTGCACTACGTGCTGGAGTGCGAGGGCCCCGGGCTGCCGCTGGGCGGCGTGCACGTGGCGAGCACGCACCGCCTGCTCCGCACGCTCTACAGCACGATGCCGGCTCGTGCAGCACGCCTGTCGCAGCTCGCCCTGCCCACCATGCGCTCCTTCGAGGTGCCGCTGGCGCAGGGCTTCCGCGCGCAGGTCCAGCTGCTGCTGCCGCCGTCCTGGAGGGAGGAGCTGCGGGACGCCGCCTTCCCCGTCCTCGTCGAAGTGTGAGTACGCCCTGCCCGAGGGAGGGAGTGCTGGAGTGAGCGAGGCAGGGATCCCGGTCAGGGCCCCCTCGCAATGTACCATTTGGCACCCCTGCGATTTCCCCCCATCCCTCCCGCTCAGTGCGCCACGCCACGCCACGTTGCGCCATGTTCGCGTTGCGTAACTCGTTGTAATGGTTGTACAATGTGTATTTATGAGCGGTGAGCTACCAGGGCTATTCATAACGGGCACCAGATGGCCCAGGCTGACTACCCTGGATTATGTCGTCTGGAATCGACGGCTCGGCTTCGCTCGTATAGCCTCCCCCTCCTGCCACCGCCCCCCTCCTCTACAGTTCTTTGCGGTGTGTATTGGTCAAAAGCGTGCGGGACTGTTATATCCAGCATCTGTCCTCGCTGTAGAGGCGATTCATCCTCTCGCAGAGCCCCGCCCCGCCCCGCCCTTCCCACACCCAGGCAGAGTAGTATCGGATGACAGTGTGGCAACCAACAGGTGGCTCATGGGCCGCTTAGCTTAGCCGATGCCGCACCGTCCGGTCCGTCCCAACAATAATAATACTCCTCACTCGAGAGAACCTCAACGTGAAACGCGCGCAGTAAACTTTGACAATTTCTAGCACTTTACTAAAGACAGTGCACAGAAAATTCAAAAAACTCCGGGGCAACCCAAGCCAAAAATTGAGATTTGTGACCTGTTTCAAAATGCATATCGCCTCAGATATAGGTCTCGAAATGACCTCCAGCTCCGAAAAAATACTTGTTTACCCTTTTTTGACCCTTTTTTACCCTCACTTTGGGTCGGGTTCGCACCGGAGTCTGGGTTTTGGTTTTTCTTTGTACCCTGATCGTTTTTTTCGTGCTTACACCGAGCAGTGGCGCTGGATAGACGCTGGATAGCCGACATGTCGTTCGATTGACCGTCCAGCACCAACACTGGTCGTTGCAGCCCGCATTCCACGTCCGCAAACGACTGCGGAGCCGATAGCCGGGCCGTCAGCTCGCCAACAGCCTGGCTTTGGTATTTTTATTTCAGCCGCTCTTAGTGCTCCATGGCCATGGCCGCCCCTAGTCCCGTCCTTCTACTGGGCTGGTTTGCTGGTCCCCTCCCCTGTATTGCTTCCCCTTCCTCTTATACCGGGATCAGAGGACGACTGGGGCGCAGTGGCTGCTTAGATCCCACTACCGATCCTGATCCTCGGGATCAGTGCCCCGCCACGCCACGCTGTGCCACACTGCGCCACGCCACGCCGCCAAGCAGACGACAGGCTGAGCTCGTATCAGCGTCCCCAGTCGAGCCGAGCAGAGCCGAGCCGAGCTCTGAATACATGTGATTGAATGTCCCGCTGAGGACCTATGGAGACGGATTGAGCGAGGCTCCGCATGATCCGTCGTAGGGTTCGAGGGGGGTGCAACCGAAATTCTCGTCATGCTCGTGAGGCGTTGTTCATAAATTTCGTAACGCTCTAAAGCGTCGAAGGTTCTGTACCTATACCTTACGGTTCTACATCGAAAGCATGGTGAGGTCAAACCCATCATGGTGACTTCTTTGAGCCACATATGCTGGTCACGCTTCTGGCAGGGATGGACTGCATGATCACGCTGTAAGAAAAGTCATGTAAATTTACGAAGATTGATCAATATTTTTGACGGCACATATGCTTCGTAAATTTACAAATTGGATCGAGCTCATGACTAGCTCATGACTAGAGTAATTCACAATCTTATGGTTACTGAATTGTAGACTAGTAGGTGTAAGTGGAAAACTCAGAAAAAATATACTGTAAATTTACGAAGAGTGTGTACTTTTTTTAACTACTTCGTAAATGTACAAAACTTTTTTCCTCACTGCACATTTGCACACTTCCAGGCGTGAAATCACCACTGGTATTGAATTTGCTGCTTGCAGGAACGGTCGGCCGGGGTCGCGGACTGTGACGGACCGCTTCTCGGTGCACTGGGGCACGTACATGTCGAGCCGGTTCGACGTGGTGTACGTCCGCCTGGACGCGAGGGGAGCGCGCGGCCAGAGCAAGCGGGGGCTGCACCGCAAGCTGGGCGGTCCCGAGGTTCAGGACCAAATCAGTGTAGTCAGGTGAGCCCTCGTACCAAAACCACGGCAAAAAAAAAAAAACATGAGTTGAAATCTTTGGGAAGGCTCTTTGAGACCCATTTCATACCGCATTTTTGCAGTTTCCTGGTCATTCATTTTGGAACAGGTCCTAAAGTGACCTTCAGAAGGATTATTTTCTAGGCTGCGTTGTCCCCGTTGTCCCAGAACTTGTTTTTTGCGTTGTCTGTGTAAATATTTACTACAAATTCCTAATGACAGTCTTATTCACAATAAATTTATAAACTGCTTTTGTTTTTCAGATGGTCCGACAAGTACTATTCTGATTTCTCAGTTTACGATCTTCCATAGTAAATTCATGAGAATTGTCTGAAACTATTTTAAAAAAAGTAAACAAAACGTTTATTTAGAACACGATTTGAAAGTTTCGTAATTTTACGACGGATCAATTTGTAGGAGGCGTCCGACAAAAAATTCCAAAGACACTTCTAACTTTCTAATTTTTGACTGCGGTTGGTTTCTTCCAGATACCTACTAGACTCGTTAACGTTCATGGACAGGACCAGGGTGGGCGTGTGGGGGTGGGGCTACGGCGGCTACGTCACCGCCATGGTCCTGGGCTCCCAGCAGAGCGTCTTCAAGTGCGGCATCGCCGTCTCCCCCATAGCCGACTGGCTGTACTACAGTGAGTATACACTGTTAAGAAATATACCAGTTTTGGGGAGACCTCTCCGAGAAACCGGGGTGAAGTAACACCAGCTTCGGAATAAGTATGGCTCATTCTGAGTATTATGTGGAAATGCATTTTAGAGTGCCCTGATCTTTGCGCGCCGAGTATCGACGCTGACGGATTCTTTTGGCAATGATAGTTCGCCAGGTCCGCGGCCAGGTCCCTCTCACGATTTCGCTTGCTGCCGCAGACTCTGCCTTCACGGAGCGCATCATGGGGATGCCCTCGGACAACGTGAAGGGGTACGTGGAGGCGGACGCGACGCAGCGCGCGCGGTACATCCCCAGCCACTCGCTGTACCTGCTGCACGGCCTGGCCGACGTCACCGCCCCCTTCCTGCACGGCGTCACCCTGGCCAGGGCGCTCACCCAGGAGGGCGTCGTCTTCCGCTACCAGGTACCGTACTCGCCGACCCGAGTAGGACAAAGCCGCCCGGAATCTTGATCGGAAAAACTCGAAAAATGTCTAAATAATAAATAAATTTCGAAAAAAGAAAAATTGCAAAGTTTCTACGGCGTTCCTAAAGCCGGGAAGCTAAGGGTATTGTCGTCAGTAGTAACACTTGTCCCCTGGATTTTGCATATCAGGTCCCAATCCCCAGTAGGTCATTCCCTGACTGATGATGTTTGTCTTCTGTTTGCAGAGCTACGCGGACGAGGGTCACCAGCTGGAGGGAGTCATGGAGCACGTGTACAAGTCGATGGAGGACTACCTCATGAAGTGCCTGAGCTTGGACGAGGACGCCGACCGACCCAGCCAGCCGTCATAGTGCTGGCCACCTCCGCCTGGCCCATGGCTGCCCATGGCGTCAGGTCGAGCGAGTTGAGTGTGCTGGTCGCATTTCAAGAGTCACGTCATCAACTTCTACCCCAACAATATTCCATATAATTTTTTTACGGACTAAAACCTGTACTACTCAGAAAGATTTTCAATGCTAAGGTGTCTCGCAAGATTTGTTGTACTTTGTGAGAATAGCACAGCCAATTAGTATTCTCTAAAGGTCTTTATTCATTTGACATTTGAAAGATTCTGCTCTTTTTGAAGTTGTTGAAATTTTTTTGATTTCAGTAGCTTTTATATGAGTGGTTAAACTGATCTGAATAGAGATGTGAATTGTTATGTTACAGTTCCCCTGATTGATTTAAATTTATTACATTCTTTTTATTGAAACCTTGCTTTTACAAGGTGGACATCTTTGGAGCTAAAAGGTCAATTTTTGTTGAAAATCTACTTTAAAAAATATTGATTTGTGATGTTTTTGGTTAGTTTATCTTATCAGAAGATATATTTAATTGAATTTTTATACAGCAAAAACTCTACACACAGTGTGTTGAAAGTCTTTATCTGATGGAGTGATACCTGATACCTATACTTATTCAATTTATGTCAACTTCTGATTTTTAACTGGACTCGAGCTTTGAGCACGTCCACGTTGTCAAATGCTCAAAATAATTTAAACATATTGATGATATTAGGAATGCTTTTCTGTACTCAAAATTATGTTCTGTCGGTTGAATAATGATCATTCAGGTCCTAAATCTTTTTACATCAGGCCTACTGCCATAGTTAGATTAATGAGCTTTATTCACATTTAGATAATTCTGTGTTTGGAATGCCCGTAGAATTTGCTAAGCAATATTATCTTTTTACACCTTGTCACCATGATAAAATTTGAAACCTAAGACATTTCTCCAAGACTGAATGAAAACAGGAAAATCTTTCTGAAGTTCCAAAGCTTGCAGATTATAAAGCTTCTTCACTAGCAACCTTCATGTAACATCGGTAACATCCGGCTGTGCTGCATTCTTTGTTTATCATAGCGTATTCTTAGGTTGTCAAAAATTGCTGATTATATGTTCTCCTATTATTTTGGGCTTAAACTATATCCCGTCCTCGTGTTTCTAGACGTGTAATGTAGAAAATGTAAATTTTGTTTAGATTGACCACCCTAGTTCCCATGTGGTGGTGCACTTCTGTTTATGCCTTTATGAACTGAGCTGTCAACCTAGGTTCAAGTAATGCTGTTTCCATAAAATACAGCTTTCCTCATATGGTCATTCCCTACCTGCAAATTTTTGAAATTCTGACCTATTTGACAGTATCCTCATTTAAAAAAAAAAAAGGTTTTGTCAGAGATCGCAGTGCTCAGACCACACTCGAGCTCATTCCTCAAGACGTCTTCATCAAAGCATCTAATGAATTAATGGAATTTGTTTTTGTTGAAATGCCAACCAATGAATTCTGCAAAGCTAGTTTTTGAGTGTCACAATTACTATTTCTCTCAGTAGGAAGTTCATGGCACTATAGGTCAATTATAGCATTAAGGTTGATCATGCACCTGTGCTGCTACCAGGTGGTGTTATTTCGAGTGTGGTTGTTATTAGGTATGGAATAGGTATATGTATATGTACAATCAATGTGAGTTATGTTATTGCGAATGTATGGAAATGTGAGACGTCTTAAGTATTTAAGTGCCTTTTCGTCGTTCACTCCAGACTGAAGAGCTGGTTGCGGAAAGTGAAATATTGCAATGAGGAAGAAAAATACTAGTTGCGCTCCATAATCAGTTGGTGCAAAAAAAGGAGCATCGGAAGATGTGTAATTTTATCCCATCAAAGTGAACCACCACAAGAGATGTGACATGTAACTGGCAATAAGTGTGATGTAGAGCTCAAGACAGAGAAAACAACTCATAATGCATTAAATTCAGGGTACTGCTTTTAATGGTAATATTACTATGATGTGAAAATCTTAATGTATGTTGTCATATATTGCCTTAATTTAAGTGATGTCCCATGGTCTGTCACTTTGGTTTAATTAATGTTTTCCAGTTACAAATTTGTGATCTAGACATATTAGTTGAATTTGTTGAGATTGAGTGAATGATTTGTCAATATAATTTTTAAATGGGAGACAAAATGTGGAAGTTTGTATTATGATACTTGAAAATCAAAAAGCAATAAGCTAAAATGCGATGTATTAGTATATTTCATAATAAAACATATGTGGAAAAATTTCATTAATTTTCATACTGTATTCTGCTCTTGCATGTTTATGTTGTGTAACTCTGTTTTTATTGAATGTCCTTAGCCTATAGCAACTATCAGAGACAGATAATTAATAATTTACAGCTCTGTAGAACACTAGCTGCAATAGTGGACCAAATTACTCACAACCCAGCTTCAAATTAGAAATAGTTATCATAAAAGCTCCCTTAAAAGTACATATGGCTTACCAGAACCACCATTTTAAATTTGCACTTATGACTGAAGCAAATCCCATGTTACTTACATATTCGGGCATTGGAACGTCATGATCCATGTGTACTAAACCTTGTACTAAACTTAAAAGCAAAGTATGAATGTTGAATGGTTGCTGGTCTGACTCAAGCTGTTTTATACATAAAGATATTTTGTAGATATATTGTTAAGAAGTTGTCTCATTTTGCGCTGAGACAATCACCATAACTTACCGAAAAAATTTAACAAATTGAGCAAGATATTACTGTTTTCAAAGCTAATTTGTTGTTCATCTCCATGTATCTTGTTATACATGATTGTTTTGTTCTTTTTTATATAAATATAACTAAATGGAACAAAATTTTCTGTTTATTACTTTTACTGTCCTATTACATAATAAATCCTTGGCATGGATACAGATGATTTTTTTCAGCCAAGAATGGATTTTAGAAACCCTCCCTAGACCTAAAATGAGCACGAAGGTATTCATCATTCAGTAAGCTTAGATATGAGAAAGGATAATATCAGGATAAAATTAACTTAGAGTTGGTTTCTTGAATTTCACAGGTTAGGGCACTCGCTTTTTAAGGAGACAAGGAGCAAAAGAACAGATGCTGGATTAAATGAAAATCGTCTCTGAGTTGATGACTAGGTTACCTCACGCACGTATATACACAGAGAAGGGTTAGTGACGTGACTGCTCCCTCTTTTCTGATTAGAATTCATGAAATGACGGATCGAAACAATCGCCTTGATATACTTCAACTTACATAATACCACAGGAATTGCAAAGAGAAATGATTCCGTTTCGCTCTGTATGTCCAGTTCTGTCGTCTGCTCTGTTGACGCAGCACCTGCGGCGTATGAGAAAGAAACGAGTGGAAGGATATTCGCACTATAGTTCTTGCTCTGAAAATAACATTACTGGCTCTACCAGAAACGCTCTGATTGGCTGATTTCGTGTAGTGCGAGTGCG
>CABIKL010001770.1:0-14265 GCA_902196195.1 Aptinothrips rufus
ATAATCACTTATAATCAAATATAATCACTTGTGATTATAATCACTGTACACAATTTTTCGAAGTGGCGTACCCCTCGGTATATTATGATTTGAAACACCGGTTATTCAGCCTCGTTCGACATATTTGACCATGAAGTATTTTCTTCGTCGATCCTTTAGTGTGTATTAGCGAAAACAAACTTCCACGACACCGCATCGACGAAAGAGAGTGAGGATTTCCAACTGCTCTTGAAGTTCCCACGAGAGTTCAATACAGACGACTTCCAAGGCGCCCAACCTTTCGAGTTTGGTGACAGTGGAAGACACTTATTGGCGGACAGGGACTGGCAGTGAACACGGCGAACCATTCCCTCGCTGTTGCAAAATTTATGAGCTAAAATTTCCGATGAAAGCGGACAGAATAATGAAATGGGGCAGCTAGAGAGCTCACATGTTTAACAGCCTGGGCACAGCGAGGGCGTCGCACGAAGTTTGATCGGTCCGAACAAGTTAGTTTTTAGCGAGCCCCGCCCTTTTGCACCCGTCCAAACGTTCACCGTACGAAGCGGCGCTAAACACACTCTTGTAAAAAAAATCTGTGTGAAATCGCAATGCAGTCGTGGTGCGGTTTCGTGCGATCGCAGTACAAATCGTAGTACAGACGTTTTTTTACCCCTTTTTGCATTGTGATCTTAACTCTTAGTTACGTTATCCTCCGAGAGATAGAAATCAACATTACACCAATTCGAGTTCGCTATTCTCCGTAATCACGTAATTTATAGACGGCAAAGGGTGTGCTTTGTTAGGAATCTAGTTCAAATGTCCAGCTTAATCTTGGGAGTGACCAATCAACGTCGGCCTGCTAAATATTCACGAAGGCGCTCCCTTCACGGTTGGCTGAATTGGACCGTGGTTAAGAGGGCATGGAAAGGACTCCGTCACTACTTGCGGGAATACTGGTGTAAAACGAACGTGATTTCAACAGAATATATATACTTAGCAGTTCGGGTAAGAAATTGTTATGAAAAGTTTATTTGCCCTTCTTTTCCACTGGGAATGGTTATTTACACTCTCAGCCCGTTATTGACTTTTTGTAAGTAGCTCCCAAAGTTTTTTAAACATTAGTAATACTTAGTAATTACTCAGTACTTACAAAGAATTTACTAAGTATAAAGAACTTTTTTCTTACTTAACGTACAAAAACCTTACTTAGGAAATAAAGTTCGTTATACTTAGCAATTAGTAATTACTAAGTATTACTAACGTTTAAAAAACTTTCTGAGATGCTTAGAAAAAGTCAATAATAGGCTGAGAGTGTATAATTGTAATTAAGAATTTCTAGATACTTGGGAGAGGTTGTTCTTTTTAAGAATTATCACGGAGGTTAAGTTCATGAAATATCGAGACTAATTATAACAGAATACCACATGACTCGCACGCATAGAAAAGATTCGCAGCCGTGAGAATTATTTTGCTACTGTCTTCAAATTTTAGCAGTGTAGGACACTAGCTAATGACTAATGACCCAGCTAATGACTTAACTGGTTGATTCTGGCAACAGGAGTTAAATGTCTAGAAACAGAAAAGCAAAAAGTTTTCTTCAATTCAACTAAAACTTAGCACATTAGATAATTTTGTGACTACGACCGATGATTCTGACTGCCAAAGATCCGGCACGGACCAGAATTTATTTTTGGTGGGTGCAATGACTATAGAGAATGCGATGGACCCCTTGACCGTTGCATTGAGAGTCTATGTTGGGGCGCCGACTGAATAATGCAGACTACTCCCATGTCCTTGCCCAGGACCTGCCCGTGGCGCTCCTGCGCGCGCTGGGGCGGCCACTGGTCGCTGCAGGGTCCCAGGGGCAGGGCGCGGCGGGGCGGGGGGCATCGGGACTCGCTCCCCACCCACCCTACGGCCCGCCCCTGGGTCCCGGACAGGACTCGGGCCACCCGCTGGCAATCAACTCCTCCCTGCTGCTGCGGCCCGCCGACCAGCCTGGCCACCAGCCGCCGTGGCACCTCCTCCTCGACATCCTGGACGGAGACGCGTCGCCCCCCGCCGCGCAGCCCGACTGCTGCTACCCCTTCACCGACATCGTCGAGTTCCTGCACCAGTACTACGTGCCCGTCATGATCGTCATGGGGCTGGTCGGCAACCTGCTCAGCTGCATCGTCTTCCTCAACACCCACCTCCGCCTGCGGTCCTCCTCCTACTACCTGGCCGCGCTCGCGAGCGCCGACTTCGGCTACCTCGCCGTGCTCGTGCTCGTCTGGCTCAACAGCGTGCACGGCGTGCAGGTGAGTGCTGACAGCTCAGCTGCTACCTCAACCTCGTGAGCCAGTAAAAACGATATATTTCCGCTGCGCATTTCTTCCGTCCTTAAAAAAATATCTTAAAAGAACCTGATTTTATCCTAATGTCTGTTGGAGCAACACGTCAGATTAATTTTGTTGGACTGTACTTTGCTTCAAAATAAACAGGCGATCTTTATAGTGCACTTAACACTTTAACATTCTCAATGGCGCCCATAAAAAACCTCACATTTTTGACACATTTGTCTAATGTTGTCAAACATGTATCATGCTTTTTGCTCACAAAGTCCTAACGCCCAACGAAACGTCAGGAAGTTCTTTCTGAGCACCACTGCGGAGTTAGGGCGTTTTTCACGCTATGTGTTTAGATAGGTTTACGTTGTGTTAGGTTCGGTTAAGAAAATGTCCAAGCGAGGTTAGATGATGTAAGGTGCTGCAGACACTGACCAGACGTGTCACGGTGCTGCTGGAGGTGTTCAACAAGGAGGGCTGGTTAGGTTAGGTTAGGTTAGGTCAGGTGCTGCAGACACTGACCAGACGGTGCTGCTGCAGGTGTTCAACAAGGAGGGCTGGTGCCAGGTCATCACGTACGTGTCCTCGGTGTGCGCCTTCCTCTCCGTGTGGCTCATCGTGGCCTTCACGGTGGAGCGCTTCATCGCGGTGCAGTACCCCCTGCACCGGCCGCACATGTGCACCGTGGCGCGCGCCAAGGCCATTGTGGCCTGCATCGCCGTGTTCGCCCTGGTCGCCCACATCTACACGCTCAAGACCCGCGGCATGGTCCGGGACAAGGTCAGTGGCAGCTCTAGCACCTTGACGATGTACCTTACAAAATGCGTCTAAAAATAGTCGTGCGAACAGTCCAGTAATGAATCGAACCGAATCAACCCTGTTCGATGTGACTCGAACCCGGTACTGAATGATTCGATATTTCAAATCGGAGGCGATTCGGTGTCGATTCAGATCACTTTGTACGGTCTGCTTTGCTCAAGTTTGGTTACGGTACAGTAGTTACACTGTGCATATTCAAACCAGTTCAAACTTGTATAGGTTTCCTAATGTTTGCGTTTCTCGAAGGATCCAATTCTAATCGTAATTTTCCTGTAAGAAGTTTAGTCGTCATTTTGACGGCAATTCCATGGCTAATTACTTTTTTGAACCAATATCGTAACTGTCACTCATATAACGCGCACAGCAAATTCTATCGTCACATATGACGAACGCATCATTTAAATGCCAAGGACTTTTTGACATTTTGCTCACATGAATAGGTCGTCAAAATTTTAGCCTCCACTGAGAAAAATGTTTTGCTGGCTCCGCTAGATTCTTGCTCTCGCAGCAAGGCTGGTTTGCAAACATACAGCTTGCAAGCGAGATTGCACGGAAAGCAAGAATCTAGCTGATCCAGCAAAATACGTTGCAAGATCAGCAAAATACTTTGCTTCTCCAAACTAGAAAACGTCAGCAAAGCACTGCTTGCTGGTCCAGCAAAATCTTTTTTCTCAGTGGTCATGACAACTTTTTGCAGTGAGTGTCTCTGTTGAAGACATTGATGGTAATGTGCCCTCCCGAGGCCCTTGATGTGGTATGCCATGACGCCCTATAGAGTCCAGACTGACAGGACCTCTAAACCCATGCAAACACAGGACTCGGTCCGTGGGATAATCAGAACGCTTCAAATCGGCGCTCGTGTGGCGGCACCTTTCCATTACCGACTGCACGTCAGGTCGAACATCCTCGTGGGATGTGAAATGAAAGGCACTCGTCATCACTCATTCACGGGGCAGGAGGGTTCCGTCATGATGATGTTTCCGCCGCTATTCAAAGCGCCAACCTATTCAAACTACAGTGTGCACCCCTTCCTCCGTACCCGAGTAGTGAAAGGAAATCGCTTTCGCACGAATCGTCACACGTCGCATCGTCGCATCCAATTGCGTTCTTTCAAGACTGCTTCTGAATAAAGATCGAGGAAAAGCGTTGGATATTTTTCATTAACATCTCTAAATTCTTAGATTTTCTATACAGGGTGGCCCACCCGAGCCGTGCCAGAGCAAAGTTAGGCTAGCCCGGCCGCAGCTCCCCCCTCACACCCGCTAGCACGGAAGGGGCGAGGAGAGGAGAGCTGCCGCCGGGCCAGCCTAACTTTGCTCTGGCACGGCTCGGGTGGGCCACCCTGTATAAAAAACTTTGAGTAGTTAGTGCAGCGATGGATTATAAATAAAACTGCCCATAACTATGCACAAATTCATCAACTACCATTAAATAGTTATAAAATATGTTGACTTATCTCTTAATAATATTCTACCGCTGTACAAATATGACAGCGGTTATAGCCAAAATGTCGTCGGTCAACCCTCGTAACTACGCCGCACAGCCACATCACTGTTCGGCTGTGGTGAGTCCAACAAAACAGAAAAACGGAATCCCACATTCTGGGGAAGACTGATCCAAAAATCAAAAATACGTTTGAAAGGTCATTTTGAAAACTATTAAAAAATGATCAGAAACGCGTTTTAAAAAAGGTCTCAAAACGATCTAAAAAAAAAAAAACAATCAGGCTTGCTTTGGGGGTTAGGTTGCCTTAGAATGTAGCTTTTGTTTTTCCTGTGAGTGGCGGGCGCCGAGTCTATATTCCCTCCTCGTCTGCGCGGCAGGACGGCTACGAGTCGTGCGAGATGCTGGACCAGCACCGGGTCATGATGAGGGTCATCAACCTGGTGGACGCCATCGTCACCCTGGTGGTGCCCATCATCCTCATCATCGTCATGAACACCATGATCACGAGGAACCTGGTGCTGTTCGGCCGCCGCTTCAAGCAGGCTAACTCCGAGCAGCACGTCGTCAACAGCTGGGCGGACGTCCCCGCGGGCCTCGAGGTAAGTACCGCCCCTCCCTTGCATGGAAAGTACCTCAGGCGAGGGAGGGTCTCAAAACTCAACTCTTCAACGAAAACATTTCCGAAAGAAAAATACTATGGTTCATAGAACCAGTCGATTCGAAGGAACTGTTCTCTCGAACTGCCCTCTGCGCCGCCGTTTCGACGCCTATACTTAACTGGTTCCACAAACGTTCGAATATTTGAAAGATTTTCAACCGCATCCAAAAAATAAGCTTTGCAGTTGAAGGCGTTCTGAAACAGTCGAGCCAGCCGAGCAGTCAAAGCGAAGCTCGGCAAGGGCCGACAACGCCCAGCCTAGTAACGAACCCAGTCGGAGGTCAGGTCCAGTCCCTGTTTCAGCGAATATCACGCAGCGCCGCGCCGAGCCGCGCCGAGCCTGGCCGAGCCGAGCGACAAATACAAGTGCCGCCAATTAATTATTACCGAAGAAATGCTGTCAAAAACCGAGCAAACCGAGCAAATGGACGTATGTTTCAAAGAGGAAAGGTCGCGGCTCGCCACCACGTCCTCTGCGGATGAGCATTGCAAAAAGCGCTGAAGTTAAGCGAGAAGAGAGCGCTTTGAATTTATTACTAGCAGATGAAATACTTTAAACACTCACGTCCACCCATATATTATGTGTATAAGATTTCAAACAAATTAGAAAATTTCACTGGTCTGGGCTCGGAACTGTGCGAATGCTACTTACTCACGTTTCCTATGTTTTATAGTGCAAAGGAACACGGGAAAAGCGAGGCAACTCTCGCTGTAGAGGCGAAAACAACGGACCTTTTTATGTGGCTTTTCAATGCCCACGCCCCCAACCTTTTCCCCTGAAGCCCCTAAACATCAGATCCAGTTACGCCCATTGTCTCTGACAACGGTGTGGGGAGTATGAATCACCTGCGTTCCCTCGAGGGGAAGAAATGAATAGAACAGCTGGTCAGAGCGAGACGAGGGTGCGCCCGCCGGGGAGCAATTGCTGGAGCCGTCCCACAGTCGCTCGTGAAAAATGCATTTCCAGTCGCGATATTCGAGGAAACACTGCACTCGTTTGTCTACTGAGATAATTTGTGTGGTAATCGCTTAGTTGGTTCGAAATTATTAATTTTCAGAGCAGTGCTTCGAATCAAGCTCGGTCAGCGCATAAATGGGATTGGGCGCTAGCTACGCTGCCGTATTCGAATTGGTGAGAAAGACAACTCGTCACGCGCCACGACAGTCATCTGTTAGTCCGAGGCACGACCGAGCGCACGACTAGGACCCGCCTCTTGACAAATGACGGTCTCCTGTTCTAAATAACAGGGTCCTCGCCGGGCTGCAATCTTACGTTCACTTGCGCGTGATGAGGGGTGGAAGGGAGGGGAGGACCCTCATCAAGCACGGCTGCGCGCCGCGCTCACCGCGAGTCGGAGATCAGCAACGGTCGGGTCGAGTCCGGGTCCAGTCAAGTCGCCTGCAGTGACATCGACCCGCCCGCTGCTCGCCTCTCCGCGCTGCTCCGCCGCGAGCACCGAACGGCATCGCGCCAAAGCGCCCGGAAGAAAATAAAAAAAAAAAAATGGCTGCCGAGTCAAATAACGACCGAGATGACGGTGGGCCAATAAAAAGCAGCGGTCGCTCTCGCATCAAATTAAACCCAGCAATAAGAGCGTTTATTCGTTTTGAAAGCAGACAGCGGCACCTTCAACGCGCTAAGGGATTATCCATCCCTGTTTTCGCGCTGAGAGAGCGAGTCTGCGGACAGTACCAACCCACGACCCTGAATAATTCAAAAGGCTCGCGCGCAAGAAACCAGCGCACTTCCATAACGAACCTGCGTTCTGCTCGCTTCCTTCCTTCAGAGGCCTACATATCCCCCACCAAGTATACGGACTTTCCAGAACGCCCACCGATTCCCCAGGCGGCAGAGGAAGGGCACGGGTTGCCCTGCCGGACGCTCTCTCGCCCTTTCGAGCTGGTCTTTGATGTGCTGGGAATAAGTTCAATTTGCATGCAAATTGGAAAAAAAAATGCGACAATTCATAACCGTAACTGCGTAAGCCAGCCCTTTTCTTTCTTTATAAAGCATAAAGTAAAAACCTTTAGTTTGTCTCCTGAAGGCGAAAGAATCATCATCAGCAGATCCTGCTCCACAAGGCAGCTTTTAAGTCGGTCATTCAAGAGACAATTGTCTCCTCCACTTTTATGTACTATTTGAATTGCAGATATTTGACCGATAAGGTAGTTAAAATCTGTTAAAAGGAGAAATTGGATCCTTCAGGTCGAAGAATCGTGGTCAGATACGGCATGAAACGCCTTAAAGATTTAAAAAAAAAAAAAAAAGAAAAGAACC
Source organism: Aptinothrips rufus (assembly GCA_902196195.1). NCBI lineage: Eukaryota > Metazoa > Arthropoda > Insecta > Thysanoptera > Thripidae > Aptinothrips > Aptinothrips rufus. Next base: position 7,511 of record CABIKL010001770.1, read on the forward strand.
GCCGGATAGGTAAGGGCGCGCCTATCTCGCTGAAAACCGAGCTGGAAACACTTGCTCTGACCTAGGATGAACCGGAGTCTGTCCGCGAACATTGCTCCCGGAAGCAGCCGGAGCTGCTTCACTTACCGACGACCCGCCCCGCCCCGCCTCGCCCCGCCCCGCCGCGCCCCGCCGCGCCCCGCCGCGGTCTACCCCGGCACGACCGTCTCTTCTCTGGGGATACCTCAGTGTCAAGTGTGGTTTCATTTCGAGACCCTCACGGGCCCGTGGGCCAGTCTGGGGAGCCCTCGTCCCTCTCCGACCCTCTTTCAACGTATCTTTGATCGATCGCCGCGTACTGGTGGGTCCTGGGCAGGGATTTGAGGCGGGTCGGGCTGCATCTTCCCCTCCCCTCCCATTCCCTGCGCCGCCCGGCCCTGCCAGACACACTCCTCGTCTTGCCTGGATCAAATCAGGACTCTTTACAGGATTTGTACGACCTTAGTTAAGGGCGGGTTTTGAAGCGGAAAGTAAAGGGCGCGCGCTATCCCACCAGCGAAGGAGTCCCGAATATGTCGTTGAAAGTTAGTCTGACTAAACGCGACAAGCTCCGCTGTCCATTCCAGGCGGCACTCTTCGTTAGGCATGCGCAGGGAAGACCGAGCCAAGGGTTTTTCTTTTGGTCGCTTACAGCCCACTATGAAGTATGAGAACAATAGATTGATCCACAACCGTCCATGACCACGCGCAAATTTATGGACTATTTTTTAATCTTTTATATATTAATAACACGTCGAGATTTTTTTCACAATAATTCGGTTGTTGCACAACCTTGGGAACGGTCCCTTTGAAAAAGCCCAAGGTTGGCAGGCAGCACTGCGACCCCGCGTAGCACTCCTTTCCTTTCTTTTCCTTCGCGTCGAGTTCATTAGTCCCTCGACCATACACTTGACGAGGTAAATGTTGGCTCAACGGGTTGGGCCAATTCGAGCAGAGCAGGCTGTCAGGGAGGGAAAAGGGAGGGGGGGGGGAATAAGAAGCACCGCCACCACGCCACGGGGGAGTTGCAACACACCCACATCCAATGAGGAACTAATGGAAAGAGAGCGGTGGACAGCTAGGCTTGGGCGTAGACTGAAATTGTAAGTGCTTGACGCTGGAACGACGGCGCAAATTGCACACCTGGTAAATTCAAGTCCACGGAGCAGAGGGGGGATTACTTACTGTGCCTGTCCCTCAGAACACGACGCGGCCCTTTGCGGAATGTCCTGACCCAGCCGTCCAAATTGCTTCCGCCAATATTTTCACGGAAACACCCCCGCGCTCTTTCAGACGGCGAGCAGCGGCAGCAGCAGCAGTTCAAACAGACGCTCCCAGCTGTCATTCGGCGCCAAGTCCGGCAGAGGGAGCGGCAGGGGCAAGGGAGGCAAGGGGCCGGCGGCCGCCACGCAGGAGACCAACACCCACCAGGGCTCGCACCAGGGCGCTGACCCGCCAGACACCCCCGCCATCACTCCCGGCCTGTCGCCGGGGCTGTCCCCTGGGCTGTCCCCCGCGCTGTCCGCCGGGCAGCGTCACCACTACTCGGAGTCTCGGACAGCGCTCGTCCGCCCCAAGCAGCAGCCCATACGTAAGTAATGCGAAGCGTCACCCTGGCGAGACGTCAACAACTCTTGTGCGGACCGGTGGTCGTAGGAAAACACACTTCATTCAGCACCTTCTCGTGGTCTAGATTATGACTTGAGTCCAAAAGCGTATTATTTTGATGTTAAGAGACGGAGCATATCATATATGATATTCCCCAAAATAATCCGTACTTAATTCACCGAACACGTCGAAAGTGCAAAAGAGAACAAGAGTGATTCCACAGGCAGTGCACGCAGATGCCTCTCGCATCACGACGAGGGGGCTGCCACTCGTTATTCTTGTGTACACCGTACTACCGAAGTATTACCGGATAGTGCCATTGCCAACACCAATCCGATAAAATGTTGTGAAAATTTGACAAAATATCGCAAAATTTGAAACTTTTGGGTGTTTCTAGGCCACAAACAGCAGTTTTTAGTCGAAGTATTACCAAGTATTACCATGTACCTCTATTACTGATTCCGAGTACACCGAACTACCAGAGCTGCAACCCCCTCGCATCACGGCAAACATCTGGCGTTTTTCACAACGAGTCCAGGTCGTGAATTATTAGGCTACTGAGCTCCTACTGTTTTCACTCACAACAGGGCATCACAGTTTGCCAAACGGCACGTGTTACCTCTGCATGTTAATTCATTTTCATACTTCTCTCACATAGAGATGTCAACGGGGCGGACGCTGGTATCCACGCGAACTCAGCAGAGCATTACAAAGATGCTCCTGCTCATCAGTTCGGTGTTCATCCTCCTGAACTTGCCGAGGTGAGTTACTCGCCACCGGTGAACATCCCGTCATCCGCACTCTAAATGTGTAGTAACTTTTTTGTTCGGACTTAGTAACAATTTTTAACATAACTAGAATGAGTAACAATTTCGTAAAGATGTACAAACAACTTCGTAAAATTTGTGTGGTTAAGTAGAACAAATTTTTACTAGTTCTAGTTATGTTTAAAATTGTTACTAAGTCCGAACAAAAGAGTTACTAGACATTTAGAGTGCACATCAGCTTACGATCTCATCAAGGGGACGGTAATGACATCATCCTAAAAATGTTTTTTCTTTTGTAAAACGCGCCTTTTCGTGTCAAAGCAACACTTCAAAATGAGGTGGCTGCTGTTTTTCCAGAACCAGACCCATTATCCATGTCTGATATTTTTGCTCGACTTGTCAAAGCATACCGAAATACTTTTTTTCTATGCTAAACTGTGAAAAGCAGACGAGTAAAATAATACTTTGATGCGGCCGCCAACGAAACGACACTTCAGCGTACGGAAAATACATATAAACAATGTGTTGTATTCCAAGGGACTTAATAGTAAGGCGGACGATTCCTTGGAATCCCAGAGAAGTGCCTTGGTTTCCAAGTAATCGTCTCTTGGATTTCAAGGAGCATGCCTTGGATTCCAAGGAATCATCCAAACAAATCCTTGGAAGGGAAGATATTACTTTTACCCTGCAACGGAGCTCATCCGGCAGACACAGCTGTAGTTGCTTGGGACAGTGTCGACAGTCTACACAGTACACAGTCGACACAGTACGCCTTCGCGAAGACAAAGACACTCCCGCTAAGAGTAAGTTACAAAGGAAGCCTGCCAACTTGGCCCAGACGGGGTCACACTAAAAGCCCGACCGGAGCACACGCAGCGCCCGAGACGGAGAGAGTGTACTGAGAAGTACATTCAGAGTCAGATCAACTTCCCGCGCTCACGCGGCGCGACCACACAGGACGACACAGAGCTCAGTTGCAAATGAGTGAGCGACACGGAGCTCCGCAGTCAGTAGCGACAGTAGCGACGCAGAACCTGAGAAAGGAAACGTACACGGTTTCGAACTGGAAGTATCGCTCGCGACCAGCTCGGCTAGATAGCCAAGAACTGGCTGAGCGTTGCACTAGTGGCAATGTTCCTCGACGTCGTGTTCTGTTCGCAGCCACGTCCTGCGCGTGTACGCCTCGATAGCCATGTTCACGGGCACCAACGTGGACATGACGACCACGCCCGCGGTGTGGTTCGGGCAGCAGCTCGCCATGCTGCTGTACTACACCAACTTCTCCATCAACTTCCTGCTCTACTCCATGTGCGGCATCACCTTCCGCCGCTGCCTGTGGCAACTCGTGCGCGGCGCGGGCCGACACTGCGGCTGCGGGTGCGACTCCCGCTGGTCGGACTGCGACTTCAGGTAACGACCCGAGCGAGGCCGGGTTCAAAGCCCGCTGTCAGCGACTTATTTTTCCCCATCATTACGCCACCCGCATCCCTGGTTAGGGCCGAAGATCACGCCCTGCGTCTATTGACAGAAATAAACGGCAGGCTGAGCCTCAAAGACTTTGAGAGAGGCCGCGCGGTTGGGTGCTTGCCTGTGTAATTCAACTATGCGACATCAGCAGTGCGGAGAACAGGACAAGATTCGCGCTGATTCACTGATTCAACAGAAGAATTCTATTATGAGCTGCTTAGTTAGACCCCCTCCCCCTTTTCCCCTCTTTTCCCAAGCCTTGTACTGACTTCTTCTCCGTTGCTTCCGTAATGAAGCTTTTGAACCGTAACTGACAAATTTCCGAGCATTGAAAATAACGTTTTCGGGGGCAACATATAGAAAGTCAATATTATAAGACAGAAAAAGTAGAAATCAACTTGGTCACTGGTACTTGGTCCTTTAACACATTGAGTGCGGCCCTGGGAATGCACCACCTTTTAACCCAGGGCGTGACCTCTATACGGCCACGCCGCACTCAATGTGTTAAAAACCTTTTCTAGATAACGAAACGACTTCTCAAAAGGAGAAGAAAGCTCTGTGATGCTTGAGATGGTCCCCCTTGTTCCAGGTAGTGGTGCGCTCGCGCGGGGCGGGGCGACTGGCGTGGGCGGCACGCCCGACAGGCCTCGACCTCCGCGCAGGGCGAGCACGTCCCCATGCGGGCGTTCTGAGACGTCCTCCACCACGGCCTCGGCCTGGTGCTCTCTTTGTAGGAACGACAAGTGTAACGTGGCGCAGGGCAACCGGCGCCCGTGAACCGGCTACCAACTTCTGGGAAAACAACTCCACGTTCAAAATAAGCCTAATGTCACAGGGACTCCAACTCAAGTCTACCACGAGCCTGGCAATGACTTTTTGTAAGTTGGTCCAATTGTTTTTTAATTTTCTTTTTTTTTTTCAAAGCAGGACTAATACTTAAAATTTATATTAAGCACTTGAAAGAATTGACACACGGTAACGAACTTCCTTTCCTCAGTTACATTTGAAACGGTAATTGTGATAAAGTGACGATGTGACAGTATTTAAGAAAAACGACGCAAAGAAGATAAACACTTCAATTTCATCATAGCTCTTGGTAACGGTGTGTCCTACTCAGTTGCACGCTGAACTAGTTTCAAGTTAATGCGTGACTTACTTTCGGAGAGAACGGCACGACCCTAGCAGTGAGATGCGCATCAAATCAAATCGAATCCTTGCCTCAATACACAGACCCACAATTCGATGCGATTCGAGTAGAGTTGTCCCAGCACAAGTTGGTTCAGTTCATAGGTGAGGTCGTTTAGCCTTAACTTTTTTCTAAAGAGGCTTCTCATCGAAAACATATAAAAAAATGTATACGGCATTTTGGTATAAACCCTCGTGAGTAAATGTGAAGATGTGATATTTTTCATAATCTCGTTTGATAATGGATAGATAAGCCGGAATTTTTAAAAGAGGATAAGACAGCTTAGTGTCGATAGTTTACAAAATTCGAAAGCTTTCAAACATCATCTAACCGCTTGCTCCCCTGATATTTGTTTGCATGCCTCCCTTTATCATCATAACTCATTCTGATGAGCAAAAATCTGTTCACACTTTGTTTAACATTCGTCAACGCACCGTAGTTTCAATTTGGATCTGTTATTGTAAGCTTTCTATATAGACACTCTTAAGTCAAAGACTAACACGAAATCTTTCCTTATTCCTTGTACAACGTGCAAAAAGACAAATAAAATTGTAAGTAAATATACAAGACAGTTACTTCGTACTCCACCCCTTTCCAAAGAAAGACCAAACACATTGATCAACAGCACATGAAATGCTCCAAAAAATAACGACTGGTATTAATTTCCATGGAATACCAATAACCGACCATACACCAGGGCGCATAGCATGGCCTTGTGTAAAATGGGTGAGCCGCTCAAAGCTTCAAAGCAAAAAGAAGCACGCAGAAAAATTCTGACGCTCTAATTATAATGAACTTCTTACACCCATATTTCCTTACGAACGAATTCGGCGGTTTGTTCATACACTACAAACAAATTCCAACAGTCATAACGTACTAACAAAATTCGTTCGTATTATGAACGAAATCGTTAGTATTACTAACAATTTTCTTCGCAATACAAACGATTTTGTTAGTATGTTATGACGGTTGGGATTCGTTTGTAGTGTATGAACGAGTTGTTAGTAAGGAAGTAAGCATGTACATTCAACATGTTTCTGAAAAGTGTTGCTTCATTAATTCATTGCCACTGCGAAAATTAGAACGCCTGATGGCCCGATACTGCATTCTCAAGGCTGGACGGCGATTCAAAGCGCCTCCTATTACCAGCACAGCACTACTGGTCTGCGTCTTGATGGGCTGGTCGATTCAATTTCTACTGTCTTCGCGCGCAGGAGAACGAATTAACTCTGCAGCTTGTGCCGGCGTCCCAGTCGGCACAGACTGCAAATCCACTCGTCTCGCGCTGCCCTCACTCGCACCATGCTCTCTAGGGAAGGCCCTATGGACTTCTTTGTTCCTAGCGCATTGACAACCTTCGGCATCAATAGAGTATCAAAACAATTGTCCATAGCCACGCACAAATTTGCTAATTGTCAGTCACAAAATGTTAATACTGTAACGTATGAATTAAAGTCAATGGCAGCCTGACAGTGCTACCTGTCCTGCCCTGCCCTGCCACAGACAACGTCACAGCTCAGCTCGTCCTTGAGAACAATCCCGGGAGTCCAATTACTTCAAAGACACTTGGCTACGGTCGCACCTGGTCGAATCCGTTCAGCACCAGACGCTCCCACGCAGTCCGTTGAATTGGGGTCGTTGACGTTGAGAGAGGGAGAGAGAGAGAGAGAGCAAAGGGGGAGGGGAAGGGGGGGGGGGGGGGGGGAGGG
>CABIKL010001771.1:0-14263 GCA_902196195.1 Aptinothrips rufus
ACTGCGACGTAACAGGCTGACTGCATCGCTCAAAGGTCATGGAAAATCGTTAATTTTGGTCTGGAAAGTCATGGAAAAGTCAGGGAAAATGAAAATGGAAAGTCTGTACCAACCCTGAGTAGCCAATAGCTTGCTGAGAATGAGCAGGATGGGTGACGTTCATTCGTTGGGACGGAGACGGATACGGGGATAGCGGCCTGTTGGGGAAAGGAAATATAGCCTAAATTTCAGGAACAAGACCAAAATTTCCTAGCGAAATGAAAAACACAAATTGGCAAAAAGGGCCTAGACCAAGGGCGGAGACCGGTAGGGACTTCCTAACTTGGCCGCACCGGGCCAGTCGGCCCGTGGGTTTCGAATCCGTCGTGTGCTTGGCTACAACTCGATCAGAGTAAACTTCAAAATTGATGTCATTATGGCGTCAAGTGGAAGTCGTACGTACAATGCCCAGTGACGAATTAGATGTTCCACAGGGCACTCATGTTTGGCCTCGCGAGACGCCACTCCGCTCGCAGTGCGCGGCTGCCGGCATTGAAGGCAGCAGGGTGCTTGAAGCGAATGGAGAGGTGCGTGGCTCGGGGCTCTCAGCCAGCGGTGGTGTAGGATGGCCGGCCACGGCGAACCTCTGTTCTATCTCTTCTCTCTTCTCGAAGTAGCGCTACGTCGCTTCAAGCGTAGCAGGAACGTGAGCGTCGTCTCGTCTGGATGGCCTCATGTATGCCACGGGACTGCGGGGTGGGCCCAGGCCCGAGCCTGGCCCTGCCGGTGTGCACGTGAGAAATATGTCCTCACGCATCCCGAAGCTATTTGCAAATAAATAACATTTTTAAATGTTTCTCTGAACGGCCCTCCCAAAGACCTGCAAAGGCTAAACATAGCAGTTTCCTCCGATAATTTCCCAAAAGTTGCGAGGGCGAGGTATTGCTGTGATTATTTCTTCGTTACTTTGAGATCGTGCAGGTCTAAATTTATGGTAATTTTCCTGTCAATATGGACTTGAAGACTTACTGTAGCTGCATTTCAGGGCACTACGTTGCCTAAATTTATCTTAGGCAAACGTTTAATTAAAACTTTGCCACTCATCCTGCACACTGAAATCTAATTTTCTCTCCGATACTTTAAGTTTAGATTTAGCCGATTTCTGGTCGTCAGTGTGCTTAAGTTTTGAGGAATTTAACTTGTTTGAATTTAGGTGCAAGCAAATTTAACTTGCTAAAATTTAGAGCCAAGCAAATTTAACTCGCATAAATTAAGAAGCAAGCAAATTTAACATCATTTTAACTGAAAATTAATGTTATTTTAAATTACGTTTAAGATAAATTTTACCTTTGTGAAGATAACTATCGTCAATTTATAGTAAATTTAAGGTAAATTTAGCCTAAATTTAAGCTTTTTACAAGAGTACTTGAACTGAACTTGATTGCACTGCACGCAGTGGGTCTGGAATGGGCCCCGGCGGGCTGCTGGAGCTGGAGAAGAGACCGTTTCTGATCCCTGCTGCTCTCTCCAGCTGCCTGAAGCAGACCCTCCGAGGCGGGGCCGAGGGAGCGCCCTGCCGCGCCATGCCGCGCCACGACGCCCGGGTGCTGGCAGGCCGTATGATGCCGTGCTTACGGCACTGACCCGCACGGCTTCTCACTCCCATCCCTGTGCCCGTCCTCGGCCCGTCCTTCCCCGGCCCCCACCTTACGACCTCACAATGGACTCGCCCTGCACCCCTCGCGGCCCCTGGCGGCCCCTGGCCATCACATCGGACACATTGAGGGGGGCTGCAGCTTTCATTATCTTTGGATTCGGATGGAGCCGCTTTCATTACCGACAGGTTGCTTCGGGGCGGGGCGCTGCTGGTGTGGCGGCCATCAGGTCGGGGTTCGAGGAGCCGTAGAGTAATGGCCCTATTTTGGGCCAGTGGCCCTAATTCGAGCCACCCCCTTTAAATTACTTGCAGGCTAGTTCAGGTCCTAGGTGACAAAACAAATAAAGAGTTTACAATGTGAACTTTTAAATTTCCGTTTCGTTTGGAATCGAGAGTCGAGAGGAAAAGATTTTAAGGGGGTGGCTCGAATTAGGGCCATTGGCCCGAAATAGGGCCATTACTCTATGGTAGCATTGCCAACTTCCTGGAGCAAGGGCGGCGGACCAGTGCAAGGGTGAAAACATGATATTTGCCCCGTATTTACCTAATAATACCAGCCTGTACCTACCAGGCCGTGGCACCATCTTCAAGAATACACTGGATGAACGAATGCATAGAAACTCTACACTTGAAGTGTGTAGCTGGTGCTTTGCACTTCAAGTGTATACAGTTGTTCCATTGGGAAGCATAGGGTCCAGCTCGTGCACAGGAACTATACACTTGAAATGTTATGATCCGATATGTAATCATAGTGTATATTGTCATACATGGTGATATACATGATATATATATATACATATATATATATACATATATACATATTATGTATATATATGTATATATACATATTATGGGTCCATACCGGTCCATATATGACCTGTTTGTCCCGAGTTGTTTATTCAATTTTCAGAATCTTTTACGATTACGTGATTTTGACAACACTGCTGTTTCTGAAGAAGTCTTGACTGACTTTTTGAAATGGATCATTTTTTACCATCTACATAAAGTAGTAACAATTGTATGACTGCTTTTTAGTTGGTGAATTGGCGTATTGCCATCTAAAGAAGGTGGTCTTTCCCATCTATTTCGGGTGGTTACTAGAATTGCCACCTCAGTTCAGTTCGTACTTCGCGTCAACTGCTTAAAATCAAGCACCACTTAAAATCATGGTAAAATTACTACTTTAAATTTAGCAGTGAAGTCCAGCCGCCAGCCGGTATAACGAAACTTTTGGATGATCAACAGAACGGACATCCAGACGAGGGTCTGTGTTTCGCTTTAAAGGGGAGGTGCGGATGTGGACTCACACTCTGTAGGTGCATTAGTCGTCATTCATCACTGAACTTAGTGTCCCGATACAGCTCCGCCGGGATCCGCTGCGCGACAAAGGACGACAGCCGGGAACTAAAACAACGTAATTACTCAGTTGGCAAAGTTGGCCCCCGTGATAAGCGCGCGACGAATGGCTGTTATGTTGGCAGTAAACCTCCGGTTAGATACTATTCTGCGCGCCATGGATACTGGGCGCCGCGATAAGGAAAGGGATCCTGGACGAGTTGACGTCACCGATATGACGTAACCATCGAGAGTTTTTGGAGCTTCTTTTGCAGATGTGCTGTCGTAATTTGACGACGAGACACTTCCCTAGTTTGTTGTCCTAACGCGATGGGCGATTGTGATTGTGTGATTCTTGAAATCCTGGTTGTTAAAAGTATTCTACAAAAGAAAATAGTCCCGAATCATTTTCACAGTAGGATTGTACTTGGGTAAATTACAATAATTTTTCTACGAAACGTACTGTATCGAACGTGAGAGGGGTGGGGAAAGTAAAAATAATTGCCTATTGCTGCTATGCGGTAGTCAAAATTTAAACCGAGGTTGTATTTTTGTTGCAGTTTATTTTAACTAGCTTTGGCACCACATGATTTTAAAATCGTTACCGTTGTAATGACGCGAGTATTCTACCCCACATTGTGCATCTTGTGACGAAGCGAAATGCCACACAAAATCAGTTCAGATTGTTTTGTCTGGAGTCCCTTGAAAGTCTATAAAATTGAACTTCTAGTATAGTTTACGTCGAGTGGAATTAACTTTGAAAGGAGTCTTGCTGCGCCCGCTAGTCAATGTCACATTGAGTGATAGGATACCTCAGCTGGTTGTTTGGCGGGGCGGGGCGGGGCGGGGTGGGGGGTGGGGCACTGCGCGGTGCGGCTCGCTGGAGGGCCGAACTCGTTACCACGCTTATGATCTAATTCATTCCGAGGCAGCAGAGTCGCCTCGCGGCGAGCGCAGCGCACCTCATGAAACAAATCAGCTTACCAAGTTGGTAGACCTGGAGGCTCGCAGGGTCTTGCCTTCTCCCCGCCACACCCTGCTGCACGCCGCCCCACCCCATCCCGCCCCCCGCCCGCCCCACGCCGCGCCGCGCCACGCCAAGCCGGGCCTTTCTCTGGTTCCGGTCCCGAGTGAGACGGGCCGGGCGGAGGGGAGGACCTTGCATTGGCCGCAGCGCAGCCCCGCACGGCTGCCCTCGCGCGCCCCAGCTCGCCCCGCCCCGCCCCGGCGGCCCGCCACTCCCCTGCTCCGAGAGGCCCCAGCCGTGTGCCACTCCTGGCCTTATCTGCACCCTTCGCTTCAAGGCCTTCTAATCAGCGGAGCGTGGAGTGCTGATGAGCAGAGTTAGCCCTAAACGTGATTCAAATTCAGGTTCCCTCTGCGTCCCAGCTGGCCCTCGTGCCCGTCCCAGCTCGGCCTTCTCCGCTCCAGCCCTCTGTGCTGGTCCTGTTGGCCATACCGGCTGCGGCCGACGCGTCAAGGAATATCACTCCAAAAGACACACTTCTTAACGTCATCAAATTGTGTGGTGAGGAACCACGCTGGCTAGTCTCGCTTGCAGGCGAGGTGTCAGTCTCACGACCAAAATATGAACACAGGATAACGTGGTTACATTGACTAAATAACATTACAGGCAGTAAAATTATCAATTAAGCTGAAAGTGTGGTGTTTTTAGTCTGTTGGTGACAATTACAGTAGAACTGAATATATTCGGTAATCTTACATTTCTTTCGAAAGCGAAGTAAATGTAAACATTTCTAACAAAAATATCTAAATTTTGTACACATGATTACAAGACCGACTGATACCTCTCGCTTGCGGGTCAGTCAGCTTTGATCATTTGCATAAACAAATGGGCTTTTCGTGCATTACAATTGACCCTTGGTGATTTATTCATCTGTACAGGACTTATTCCTTAGCTCTGTCTGGCCGGTGGCCTAATTTTGGGATGCCTATTGTCGACAGGACTCCTAGGCTGCCCACATTCCTTGTAATTCAATGCGATTATGAAAAAATTTCTGTGGAACGTATTTTTTGGAATCTAATGGCAGGAGTGATACTAGACCCTAGTGATCAACGTATGTTAATAATAGTGTTCGAAAAGAGCTGACTTTCTCATCGTACTGTTAACGCGTTTTCAAATCGACGGAAACCCCCGAAAACTACCAGGATGGGGGAACACTGATTAATCACTCCCAGAATTTTCCTGGGAAATATACGACTGGACCGGCGAGTGATAATTTGCGATAATCTGAGTCATAGTTATCAAATTGGACGATTCAGACGGGATAATATTTTAGGCGAGTGTACTGTAGGTGCGTCCGCTTTCAAAACCTTGTCTCACGTCGCACCGCGCTGCGTCCCAACCGAATAGAGGCAACACCGCTGGAAGGCAAACGTCGATAATGCGTAGATAGTATGATTTTATTACGAGCACCGTACCTCCGCCGCCCCACCCGCTGCAGTTGGTCTCACCCCAACCCAGGATTCACCCCGCTACGCTTCGCCCCACCCCACCCCACCCCACCCCACCCCACGCGATGAGGATGGCCGCCCATCCATCATTCCAGCGCCACGTTAAATCTTCACCTTGGTATTTCTGCCGCACGGTGGGTCTGCCTGGCTGGAAGAGGATCCACGTTGTGCACCGGCGGGGGTGGGGCGGGGAGTGACCCCGCATCTCCGTTCCCTTCAATCTTCTCCCTTCCCTTCCCTTCCCTTCCCTTCCTTTCCCTTCCCTTCCCTTCCCTTCCCTTCCCTTCCCTTCCCTGCCCCTTCCCTTCCCTTCCCTTCCCTTCCCTTCCCTTTCCTTCCCTTCCCTTCTTCCGCTGACCCTGCCTCGACCTCACTGCGTGTCACTCTCACGGGGTAATTTGTCAGCCCTCCCCTTAATGATCCATTTCGCTCTTCTAAAGGGAAAATATAATAATAACGGGGCATGGTGTAGACGGGAGGACAGCACCACAGCATGGAGCGGCGGTGAAGGCATGCTGGCAGTGCAGCTCTGAGCGGGACGCGGTAGGAGACCTTCCACAGTCCTGAGGAACTGCGGTTAACTGGCCGGTCACAGTGCACCTGTGGTCAATTGCGGGATATAATGCTATTTAATTCTGAAAAGGTTGTGATAATTGTTCTTATTTTTACGGCAGACGTTTGACAACTGGTTACTTTCCAAATTATCGGGTTTTATTCGCTATAATATTTTACAATAGAATTACAAGAATATTGTAGAATAATGATAATTACAGTGATTTCCTGACCTAGTCTGGTCTAAATGAGTGCACTCAGAACGTTCTGGAACCGTACCCATGGCAACAATCGACAAGTCCTAACTTGCTCAGTTTCCCCCACTCCACCAAGGTTCCCCCACTACCATTGTAATTCCCCCACTACCATTGTTTCCGCCCCTATAAATTGGATCGCCTCGCTCCCCAAGACCAGTCTGTATCCTGAGCTCGCCTCAAATACATGACTGCAAACCCTCGACTTCCTCGCCTCATTCATTCCCTGACCGCCAAGCTCGTTACAACACTGGTGGCAGCGGTCTTCGGAAGGAAGGGAAGGAGGTAGTCTTCGTTGCTCATCGGCGTGCGCAAGCACCCCGATCTCCCTGTCTTCATCGGCTTGCGAAAGCAACACGAGTCCCTGCCTTGCTCCTCGGCGTGCGCAAGCACAAGCACCCCGTGGCCTTCCAGGAGTCCCTGGCTCAAAAGCGCCTGCACTCCAACCTACACCGAGTCCGCCTCACGGTGTGCTACAGCACCCCGTCGGACACCGGCTTCGCGTCATCATTGCGGAGAAGACGACACCATTCCACGGCGTGCGGCAGCATCCCGTCGGGTCAGCGGCAGTCCAAGTCGAGCCGCTCGGCAGTCAAGAACAAGTCAGCGTCAATCGAGCTTCGAGCCATGGTAATTATGTAGTTCGCAAACTCCAACCAGGGCGTGGCCCGCGTCAAGCGGCACACACCTAGTAGGGCACGGCGAGCAGGAAGCCACAGCGCGAGCAGTAGCGGCGCGACCGCGAGCGAACCGCGAGCATTGTTGGTCGCAACGCAGTACAGTCGGAGCAGAAAGTAAAGGGTAGTTGACCCGCGTTTTCTAACGCCGAGTCTCATAGAACCGACCTTTTCTGTAAACGCCGTGGCACTTAAGAGTCGACCCGCGTTCTCTAACGCCAGTGTTGACGCCATTATCAGACCCGCGTTCTCTAACGCCACGTCTTTAGGACAGACCCGCTTTTTCTAAACGCCGAGCCGAAATTTCAAGGGTTCAAGTACTTCAAAAGGTTTCAAGGGAAGTCACGTTGTAGTGACGCCACTTACCCCATACCCGCGTTGTAAAAACGCCGCGTAGCAGAAACACGAACCGTACCTCGCGTTTACTAACGCCATGTACTGGGTTCAAGGGTTTCAAAAGGTTTCAAGGGAGGTCGCGTTGTAGTGACGCTATTTACCGCATATTCGCGTTTTAAAAATGCCACGTAGCGGAGACATTAACCGTACCCCGCGTTTACTAACGCCGTGTACCGGGTCAGACCACACGTTGAAAAACGTCGAGTTCGAAAACATAAGGTCATTGAAGTTTCGGTATTCCGTTATTCGAAACCTTACAAGGTGCATTGATTACAGGACAAACCCCAGAAGTCCAACGGACATCGCCCAAGTCTGCGAGTGAAACTACAGGCCGATCGGCGCCTTGTCACCAAGCTCCCATCCTTGGCGGGACCCTACGTTGCGATCCAGCTCCCGCCGAGCACCGAGAACAGGGACGACGACGCTGGCAGCAGTTCGACACCCTCGACGTCGTCAACTCCATCGGAGGCAGGCCACCAGGCGCGTCCGTCCTCACTAGGGTCCTTGATCCCCTCGTCTTTGATTCCCGCTTCATCGGCGTCCTCGTCCGGGACCTGGAAACCAGACGAACGTCAAATCTGGATATTCGAGGGTCCCAACAACACCCTGATCAAGAGGACCGAACGCGTGTTTCGGAAGGACGAGCCAGCCCCAAAGCCGTCAGAGGAAAGGAAGCTGACCAAAGAGATCTTAAGAGATCGGGACGCAGAAAAACTGCAGCAAAGAATAAGACAACTACTGGTCGAAAGAAGACAGAGCGAGGATAGACGAACAAGTGAAGAAGAGGAAGAGAAAGGAAAGAGACTCTGGAAAACTGAAAAAGACCCAGTGGCAGAAGAAAGACGAAAAACTTTGAGCAGCAAGAAGAATGAAAGATGCAGCAACTGCAGATCAAGAACTCACCTGGCAAGAAAATGCAGCAGGCCGTCAGCCACACTCTCGAAGGCAGTGGCAGTAAACTCAGGAGTCTCGCTGCAGATCAGAAGAGCACCAGACCCAAATTCCAAGAGAACTCTCAAGAAAATCCTCAAGGAGCTCAAGAAGCAAATACCGCCACCACTTGTGGAACAAATTTAAAGTTTCAGTATTATTGCTCTCTAAATATTTTACATTGTATATATATATATATATATATTATATCTAAATGTCGTGTTTTGACCTCTAAGGTCTACCAGTATTTAAATTGTTATCCAATCATATGTTAATGATCTCTGATCTCACATGTACGGTATTTATCTTGCAAATGATCTCATGCCATTAAAGGTGTTCGTTTTTAAGCTGGCCTGTTCTTAAGTAGTATCCATCTCATCAGCACATCACCAAGAAGAGTCATCTAAGAATACTAACCATTCGATACTTACATAAACCTCTTGCGAAAGCAACTGTGTTTGAATTCGGTCATGATACTTTCACAAAACTCTTGCGAGAGCAACAGTGTTCGAAAACTATGCAACAACTATTCCACTTAACCTCTCGTTGCAAAACGACTGTGTTCCAGCAGTTACAGACTAAGCCACAAACACTGAATTCATATGACATCTCGCGAAAGCGACAGTCTTGAGATCACAGCCTGAAAAATACAAACGAGACAAGATCAGATCATACTTGGAAAATATCATTAACATGTAAGCAACTTAACAAAACAAGCCGCAAGCCAGGGCGAAGAAAACAACAAGATTCTTCACACGTCACGGTTATTTGCAGAACAAGAATTACTTACTGGTACCAGACAGTTCGCAGTCGACACAGTAGGTCAACACAGACCAAGGTTGCACTCCTACAGCTGATCGACACTTTAGAAATCAAAATGTTCTCAAAAGCTAAGTATTCTGATCTTGCACAACCTTAGTTAAGGTTTCTTTAGAACAAATAAAAGGTGCTTTTGTTGATAAGTTTAGCTAGATAGTGAGGCAGAACCTACGGCAGGCCACAACCTTACGAAATAAGGTTGTGCTGTTTGTTGACGAACCTGTACTGTGCAGGCACGTAATTAGGGGGGGGGGGGCGATGGGGGCGATCCCCCCCCCCCCTTTTGGCCGGCGGCCGCAGGGCGCCACCCACGAGGTAGGCAACTGCCAACACGTTGTCCCCTGAATGTAGGCAATATTCGAACAATCGCCCTCCCCTTTTCGTCGGCCTAGTTACGTGCCTGGTACTGTGTAACTTTCTGTCCATATGGTTGAGTAATCCCAGTGATGACAGATGACTACACCCTCCCCAAGAAGCAGAACGTCAGTTCGACAGACAACACCGCGGAGGTAAAATCTGTAGTCTGTCTGTCTGTTTGCGTGTCTGCACGATAACTTCCGAACACGTCGAGATACAGCCTAGCGCTTTAAAACCCAATGTTATTTCATCAAAAGACACACGCCTATTGATTTTCAGCTCTTCAGCTTAATTTTAAAGGGGGGTTGTAAGGGAGGCCTAAGGGCTGATTTAAAGGCGGAAATGAACTTCTTTCTGACTAGGTCGTGCGGGGTACCGAAAAAGGGGTTTATGATGATGCTCGTCACGTTGAAAGTGCTTCCGGACGGCTAATCTGTCGTTTAAGGGTAGTTTTAAGATATTTTATGTCATAAGGGTGTGGTTTTTACGAAAATCATCACTTTATCAGTCATGTCGAGTTGGGTGTCGTCTTTGGGGTTTTCGAGGGTGCTGATCACGAAAACGATATCGTCGGTAGTTTATTTCATCATTTAAGGGTACTTTCTGGGTGTTAAATCTCCAAAAAGGATTAATTTCAACAGAAGTCTTAACTTATTTAATCACGTCGACTTGGGTGTCGCCGCAAAGGTTTTTAAGGATGCTGATCATTAAAACCGCTTTGAAAAAAATTGTTCAAATGCTTCCGCAAAGGTCAATGGGCTGGCTTACACCATAGCATATAGGTCCTCAAATGGATAGGTTGTAACCCCCGTCTTATGTTGACCACAAACGGGTAGGTTATGTTATGGTCCTTTGCCTGCACACGGTCACGGTCATCCGAGCGGGGCCGGTCAAGGTATATGGTGTATCGGCTTGCTCTGGTAGACCCTGAATCGAGGGATGAAGGGCCGAGCCGAAAGCACCGCAGGCCTAGGTTAGGTGGGAGCCGAGACAGGGTCGGAGCGTGACGGGTTGAGCAAGATAAAATATTTAGCGAGCTCAGCCTGTTACGCGAAGACACTGTCTGGCGTACACCTAACCTAGTTTTATCAATGTAACCTACTACTATTCAGGTCTGGACAACCTGAAGGTGGTACATAGGCGTGTCTGGTTACATTGAAAACTTTTACAGCATCATCACCGAAGCTCGACCATAGTTAATAGTCATAGAGTAAAGTAAATTTCTGTACCGTCATTTATTGTCACGCGTTTTAAACTGTCAAGGGAGGATCAAAAGGGAGGAGTGATGTAGTATAATGATAAATAAAGGGAAGTCCTAAACCTAATCTGGTCTAAATGAGTGTACTCAGAACGTTCTGGAACCGTACCCATGTTAACAATCGACAAGTCCTAACTTGCTCACTTTCCACCACTCCACCAAGGTTCCCCCACTACCATTGTAATTCCCCCACTACCATTATTTCCGCCGCTATAAATTGGATCGCCTCGCTCCCCAAGACCAGTCTGTATCCTGAGCTCGCCTAGCACTGCAAACTCTCGACTTCCTCGCCTCATTCTTTCCCTGACTGTCAAGATCGTTACAACCATATTTAATAAAATTAGAGGAAAATTCCTTAAACTTACAAAGATTAACTTTGTGAAATTACATCTTAAATCATAAATTCTTAAAATTACACCTCAAAACGTTAAGAAGAGGAAATTTTCCCTCAATGTAGAAAATTGATTCGTAAAATAAGTTCTACGTACAAGTTTTGATCATTAAAAAAATATTTTAAAAATGTACAATTACGGCAAATTCTGTCCATTCTCGGCGTCGTTTGGCTGTTGAGTCTTCGCCTTCTTCTTCGTCCAAAGGAGAGTGAAGCAGGGACGAGTGCTCTGAAGAGACCCAAGCTGATCACCGAGAACGAGGAGCAGACAGTGTGCGCGTACCGCTAAGCCCGGCCGGTTCGAATCCGAATAGTGCCGCAAGGTCACGGCTAACTCTATTTATTTATCGACTTTCTTTCATGATTTGTAATGGGGGACACTCTAAATGCCAAGTAACTTTTTTTATTCGGACTTAGTAACAATCTTAAACATAACTAGAATTAGCAACAATTTCGTAACGATGTAGAAAAAATTTCGTAAAAATCATGTGCTTAATAGATTTAGAGACAATTTTGTTCTATTAAGCACATGATTTTTACGAAATTGTTTCTACATCGTTACGAAATTGTTGCTAATTCTAGTTATGTTTAAAACTGTTACTAAGTCCGAATAAAAAAGTTACTTGGCATTTAGAGTGGAGATGCATCAATCTAGTTTTCAAGAAAAAACGGTCGCCCATAGACTTACCCGAATAGGCTCCCTACCCATACCTCAGGCGGGTATCGATGGCCGGAGCGATCTGGGCATAACTCAGCGGGCACGGCAGGTCAGGGTATCTCTGCCTCCGTGTGGGCGGTCAATGAAAATCGCAATGTCCGCCCTACTCTAGGCTCTGTACTCGAAATTCAAGGCATGGTGAGTTTCAAGGCGATGCGGTTATGCTTAAAATCCTGGACACTTCCAGGACTCTTAAAAGTTATCCACCTATCGTTGGGTTTCAAGGGATCGTTTTTACCGTGTAAGGTACACCACTGGCGTCCACGGTAGCGATGATGTGCCGCGAGCCGTTTATCTACCGCGTCGAGGGTCGCATCGCATGTGACATGCGTCATGGTTTTGCGTGGCGTTGCCGCACGGATGGGCCTGGGCTGGAGATGGACATTGCCCTACGCCCTACGCCCACAACGCCGCCCGCCGTCCCGACCCTTATTGCTCACTTACTTCATCATGCCTGAGGGAAATCAGCAAGCGCGGGCTAACCTGTGCTTGCGCGGCTCGTGCGCGGGTGGGGAAGGGGAGGGGGCAGAAATTTCACGCGTGCCCTGCCGTGCGCCTATATACTTGTCTCCGGTGAGGCGTTTATCAGGGAAAGTGTCACCGAGGCGCAGCGTGGCGTGGCTGGGAGGTGATGAGGCCGCGAGACAAACTATGTCTTCCGTGGAGACATATAAGCGAGCCAGAGGGGCCAGCTCAGTTGCAAGGTGAAATGAATGCTCTCTGAAAATAAACCCAGTGCACCCACGTATTCAATCGATTGAATAATGGCTCGGACTCGACTCCAAAATGCATGCTGCTTGCTTGCTGACACATCGGACACAAACTCAAAAATTTATTTTGCCCAGCCTAGGCATCCAGCTCAGCTAGCTAAGAAACTTGAAATTTTTGCAACGATCGAATAAAAATAGAAGTTAAAAATGATGAACGTGAAGTCTTCGGAAAGTATACATGTATTTGGAGGAACGATCTATGCTCTACATCTTATACTTATTTATATGCTTCAGAAATCTACGAAAACACGTCTTTTTTTCGAGGGACAACGTGATCAAGAGTGATAAAAAATAACTTTTTTTGATTGAACTATTTTCCTTCTATAGCATCACATTATGTTTAGATAATATGAGCTGCGGACACCCACCCTTGCCTCAATGAACGATATGGCAAATTGACAAATCTACAGTCATAAGTAGAGATCGTATTTGAAAGACCGACAATGATACGTAGTTATTTTTCACAGATATCTGTCGTGAATCAGTGATCCCTTCAGATAGAAGCAGGCACTCATGTGGGACGCTAAGCCCGAAGCGGCCTGAGAGGGCTGAGAAGTAGACGCCACATTCACCGCGTGTTTCACCCCAATGAATCAGAAAAGTTGCAATTTACAAGCGTGCGGACAAACTACTTCGGCCGCACTCTATCCAGGCCACCCCGAGCCCGCCTCCTTCCCTGCCTCACTCTTCTCCCTTCTAAGCGATTGACGAGGAGAGTCGCTCGGGAAACTTTGGGGAAAGAGGAGCCATGGTGGGGCGGGGTGAGGTGGGGTGAGATGGGGTGGGGCCGTCCAGGGTGGGGCGGGGCGGCGTGAGACGGGTCCAGGCGAGGTGGGTCGGGTCGGGGTGACGCGGAGCGCGGTGGTGTTGGGCGGGGCGGGGCAGGGCGGGGCGGGGCAACAAGGTGCAAAGCAAGAACGATGTTCTTAACCTCGCCCCGCCTGCCGTCCCGAGGGCGCGGCCCGTCGAGCAGAGTCTTGTGCATGCCTTCCCATTATAGTAATTGATTTAGTCCTTAGTGGTGTTTGGAACATGGAACGACAGACGCCAATCAATCTCCTGTTACTTTCTTACTGCCCTAACCTTCCAGACTTTGCTGTCACAAGGACGTCCGTTCTTACCCTAGTGCCCTAGCGCGCAGTCCGCAGTACCGTTATGGATTATTTTTGAGTAGCCACTGCGTTGCTTGACACTTGCTCGCTTTCTTTAGATTATATAGATCGACTTTTCAGGTTTCGGGTCAGTTAAGTAAGGGACGGAGGGGCGGCGTGGCGACGTGCGTCGCACCTGTGGCGCCAAGAATCTCTGCATGTTTTCTGGTTAAATCAAATAATACCCTGATATTATGACGGCACAAATAGCGCAGTATTGATATTAATATCTAGATACTGCATTTAAATACTTTTTTCCGTATTCATTATCTTGATGACTTCATGACATCGATATAATTTATCTTCATCTGAAATGTGCCCCGCGTTTAAGGCTATTTGGCGTCAGCCTCGCCTCTGGTAGATGCCTTTGCGCTTCGTAGATTCCATTCTCTGTAGCTAATTGATGCTGCAGTTGGGAAGGGGAAGGGAAAAGGGGGGGGGGGGGGGGGGGGGGGGGGGGGGGGGGGGGGGCAACAAGGTGCAAAGCAAGAACGATGTTCTTAACCTCGCCCCGCCTGCCGTCCCGAGGGCGCGGCCCGTCGAG